>CAUYPK010072890.1:0-33987 GCA_963574355.1 Loris lydekkerianus | reverse complement strand
TGCATCTTACAAGGGTACATGTGAAACTTAGTAAATGTAGAATATAAATGTCTTAACACAATAACTAAGAAAACGCCAGGAAGGCTATGTTAACCAGTGTGATGAAAATACGTCAAATGGTCTATAAAACCAGTGTATGGTGCCCCATGATCGCATTAAAGTACACAGCTATGATTTAATAATAAAATAAAATAAAATATGCAGTATCATTTTTATACAACTTTTGCTCATTTTGTTTATTGTCCTCTTCATTGTTTACCATCTTGAGGCCAATGTTCTCATTTACTGGACTGACTAGTGCTCTATGAATCTTCTTCAAATAGGGTGAGAGGTTGATACACTGAATTCTTAAATACCCTCAAATATCAATCAGCCTCTTGACAGGTGAATGGCTAAATGCCATTTTGTCTGGGAATAGGACACTTGGTTTTTATCACTTTCATCTCAGTTGTCTATAAACTCTCCTCTATCTTATGGCTTTCAGTGCTCTAGAAAAAAAGTTCAACAGCACTATGATTTTCTTTTGTAAAGACAAGAATCTCACTTTATCGCCCTTGGTAGAGTGCTCACAGCAACTTCCAACTCCTGGGCTTAGGTGATTCTCTTGCCTCAGCCTCCCAAGTAGCTGGGACTACAGGCACCAGCTACAACGCCCGGCTATTTTTTTTGTTGCAGTTTGGCCGGGGCTGGATTTGAACCCAACACCCTAGGTAAATGTGGCTGGCACCCTACCCACTGAGCCACAGAGCACTATGATTTTTGTTTGAAGTCTGTTAAGATTTCTTTTTATCCTCAGAATTCAAAACTTTTACCCATATTTACCCAAATATTTTCCTATAATCTCATTTCATCAATCTCATCTCATAAAATCTGATGACCCTATGCAACCTATAGAATCAGATCTTTCTTCAATTCAGTTAATTTTTTCTATTTTTGTTTTCATGCTGACTCACATTTTCTTCTTCTGGAAACTCCGCTACCAGTATGTTAAGTCTCCTGCACATATCCTCCGCAACATTTGTATTTCCCTTCAACTTCCATTTCAGTTATGCTCTGTGTTTTTGATTGATCTGCCAGGTCCTCCAATCCAAGACCTATGGTGACTGACCAGATCTTCATTCATCTACTGAATTGGCTTGGAATTCATACTAGAAAGCTTCACAATAACTGTGCTCTGATTTAGTGCTGCTGTTTGTGTACTGAGTATGCACAAAGTAGTGTGTTCACTCTCCTTGCTGGAAGCTCATGGCTGTGCAACAGCTCTGTCACAGGCATATAATCTGACTCTCTGCTTGAGCTTTCTGTGGCTGCTGAACCCTTCTTATATAAAGCACTTTCTTTCCTTTGCAGCATCAAGGAGGCTCAGGTCTGACTAAGGATATTGAAAAGGGCTTCAACAGAATCTTTCATCCCCCCAGATCTTTGACAGAGCAAGCCGACAGTCTCTTACTGTGGAACACAGGGAAAACCTCTGTGTTTTTTCTGTATCTTTCCAGGCCCACAGGCAGGCAAGATCAAACTCACCAATTCAGCTTTCTCTCAGACCTATGGGAGTATATAATTTTTTCTTAAGAGATGGAGGTCTGTTCCTCGGGCATTAGCACTAATATAGCCCACTGAATCCTCAAACTTCTGGGCTCAAGTAATCTTCCCACATCAACCTTCCAAGAAGCTATGACTACAGGCACATGCCCCCATGCCCAGCTCATTTTTTTTTTTTTTGTAGTTGTCATTGTTTGACAGGTCCAGGCTGGCTTCAAACCCACCAGCTCCAGTGTATGTGGCCAGTGCCCTTAGCCACTGAGCTATAGGTGCTGAGCCTGCCCAGCAAAGCAGGTGGAATTATAGCCACAAGCCACCATGCCTGGCTGCTGTTAAGACTTTTGACACATGGTCATAAAAGGCGATGCATCTTCTACCTAGTTTGATGGAAACACTCATTTCCCTAACACAGCAATATAAGAAGCCCAAATACATTGAGGCTACCAATGTTTTCATGTAAATCTTGTTTGAGGAGGTCCTCTACCTGAAAAGCAGAGAAAGGGAAATACAGTCCCCAAAATTTTCAGTGTCAGAAAAATCTACTGTAACACACCAAGATTAAAACAAAGCATAAAAAGCCCTTGAATGACTGAAATCAATGCCTCGCTTTTTTCCCTTTATATTTACTAAAGTATTAATAACCTCAGGTTACAAATACAATGAAGAAGGTACATGTCTTTTTCCATGAGCTTTAAGACCTTTGTTGGGGTCTTTGGTGCTCTTTTTAATGAGCTATAATTTTGTTGGAAAACATGCTGTAATTATTCAAAAGAATTAAAGTCTCAATGTCAAAAGGAGCAAGATATTTTACTCTATTTCAAAGGTTAAAAAAAAGAAAAATCAACACATACTAGTTTGTTATCTTTAAACAATGGAGAAGCCTAAATGAACAGACAGTGATTATTTTAACCTGTAAAGTAAGTTCTTCTCTAAAGGAGTATATGACCTGCATATTTTGAAAACAAAAGATTAAAGGGTAGTAATTAACCTTTTACACAGGTTCCCAGAATGGAAAAAAAGTTAAGGAGTCTTTCTAATCCAACTGCTTAAAATCACTTATAATAATTAATCTTTATTTTCTGATCCCAAGTCTTTAATGAAATAAAAGCAAAAGACATCCATTTACCTGCCATGGATAAAAAAGAGGAGTCTGATCCAAGGGAACCCTCAGGGGAGCAACAATAACCAGCTCAAACAGGAGGCCCAGGAGGAGAGGGACAACTCCAGCTAGCAGCACTGCAACTATCAAAGTCTTCATTATCTATTAGGGAACAAGAAACCACATCATTAAAGAGAATATTTCGGACTTTAAGCCAAACTCTTTATTCCATTTTGAGGTTTCTTTTTCTTCTTGGATCTGATACCTAACAGAACTACTCGGTATCCATAGGGAACTGGTTCCAGGACCCCTACATAAACCAAAATCTGCAAGTGCTCAAGTCCATTATATAAAATGGCATAGTATTTGCATATAACCTACACACATCCTCTTGCATACTTTAAATCTCTAGATTACTTATGATATCCAATACAATGTAAATGCTAGATAAATAGTTGCTATACTACATTGGTTTAGTTTTGTTTTTTATTGCTCTATTGTTATTTTTCCCCCTGAATTTTTGACCCATGGATGTTGAAAGCTAACTATATTACCTTAAACAACTTACATTTTATGTTACATGTTTCAATGAGATTTCTTGAATATGTGACTGTAAGGGTTCAAAAGATAATGAAAACCTAAAATTACTATGCACTGCTAGTATAAAAGGGGAAAATTATGAACAATTCATTTTACTATATACTGTATAATAGGTGGCTGTGCTGTTTTTCTCACAATCTCATTCTTAGGACTAGGCTTTTTGTTCCAAGAAAAGCCAATGATTGGCCAAGGTCACTGGTCCAGTGGTGTCCCACCCATAGGCTGATCTGTGATCTCCAAGGAGGATTAGTATAGGAGAAGAACTCTGGATAGTTTTAATTAAGAAAATTAATAAAACTGACCAAACTAGGCTCCCTTTAGAATTTAGAACAGTGTGATCCAATAGAACTTACTATTATATAGAAATGCCTTATAACTGTCTAATATGATAGCAATTTAGCCACATAGCAAGAGTATTAGACAGTACAGTTCTAGAATTTAGACTAAAAGATAAAACAATAAATTAAGCCGATGCAAAGAGAAAAGGAGATATTATGAAAGAGTAACTACAAAATCCTGACAAATTAGTGTTTAAAGTGGCCTTGGATGCAGTGAGTACGTCTGTTTCAATAAGAGACTAAATATGGTATGAACAGAAGATGTAGTACTTGCTTCTTTACATAGCAATTTGTGATAGGGAAAAATAGCAAATGAAAACCCAAATTAGCTGGTTTCTGTATTTTAAATATAGCTAAGTGTCCCATTATCTTATGAATTAAATAGTAATTATATTCCTTTGCTCACAATATATAATCTCTTACTATAAAAATAGATTTTGTTTTTCATTAACAATTATTAAATGGATATTGAACTTCTAGTGAAATCAAAATATAAATCCATATACAGAATTAGAGTTGATTACATAAATGAAAAGTCATATACAGGGACTTACACATACTTCCCAGTTGTATGTATTACTTACATACATAAAGCACCACACTAGGATAATCATTTTATGGTGGGGTTTTTTTTTAACCCTACATTTGTGGGTAACCAAGTTCTTTACTAATAGCAATAACCTCAATTACTTATTATATTTTCATATTAGCCAAACATTCTTGAATTAGCAATAGACTGTATAAAGAAATCTCATTTATTATCCAAAAATCATTGACTGTATCTTAAAGTCAAGATGTTACATATTCAAACAGATCAAAAAATCAAATTTTATAAAAAATACTAATAAAGAAAAATGCTTTAAAAATTCAATTTTAAATTCTGCAAATTATTTCACTTCTTAAAAATGCAATCTCCAAAAATAAGTTTTTCTAATTTTTAATTAATTTCCTATTCAAGGGCCTTACTAGATCTTATAATAGAATGCTTCTCTTTTAACTTTCAAATACATCTGCACGTAGATCTCAGAATGAACCAGAAAGTTATTTTAAAGAGATTTTCCTTTTAATTTAAAAAAAAAAAAAAAAGGCTCTCAACACTATCAACATAATGAGAAGACAAATACAAGTGAATAAAAATAGTTTTAAAAATGACTAGAAAAGTATTTGCAAGATCAGTCTTTTATTATAAAAACCTACCATGAGAGACCACTCTTTAACCTTCTGGAAGATCACTCTGCGTCCTTGGGGCATCCATGCCACTAGCACTGTCACAGCTCTTATGGTTAGCCAACAAACATAGAGACCACAGGCAGCTGTGTAGAGCTCATGGATTTTGGCAGTCCCTGTCCAAAATGACATTAACCAACGGCCAGCAAATACTGCAAACACAAAGACAGATAAATGAGACATGAGGTTAGGTAAAGAAAATTGTGATCTTGATGTTGTTCTATTAATACTTTCACATTTGGAAAAAGATAATGATATACAGTATTAATGTCTTCATCAAAAACCAAAGACTCTAAAAAATGCACAATTATTTGATTAAGACACAACCAAAACACAGCAGTCAACAGGGATGAACTTTATTGAGGTAGATACTCTGATTTGCCTTGCCAATTACTGTTTTTTCCGTCTGAAAAAGCTTTTGGGAAAATTGATGTTTTTACCAACAGATGAAACTATTATCCATATGAGAGGACAAAGGAGAATTTCTTTTCCAGTGTTTGTGCTGTGAATACTTTTAATACTCAGGAACATTACAAATAATGTACAATAACTTTCTTCCAATTGGCTCATTCAAACTAAAGAGGTGGGATACAATGTTTAAAATCACAGTATCAAAGAATACCATAATAATTTTCTTAGAAAAAACTGAGACCACAGACAGGAATGTAAGAAACAGATCTGTTGTTAGAAATAAATTGTACAGTGTACCCACAATAATTTTTCAGGCAAGAAAGATCCTTTATAAACTGTGGTAACTTTCTTTCCATGATTACTTCTCAGTAAGGCTAGAGAGAACAGCACGACCCACATTTTTAGTGCAGTGTGTCTTATGGACTCATATGATTGAGCGATTCTCAATTTACCATATGGATTGCCTTCCTAATACAGTGGTGTTATTTTTGAATACCTAAAAGGGTTGTGGCTATCCTGAGCATTTTTCATTTATTTTTTTCAACAACCCTGCCCCCCTCAATGCAGATACGACCTCTATTTTAAAAGTTATGAATAAAGGCTCAGCAAAAGTTCTTTGCCCAAAGTCACACTGGCTAGAGATAAAATTGAATGCATGTCTACATGACAAAGCTTGTGCTCTTGACCACTGAACTACACTGCCTCACAAATCAAACTAAACCAGCTCAACAATCAAGTTTTATAAGGCATAATGCTGATAACACAAACTTCTTACAAACTTGCAAAATAACTTGGGTACAAAAATAACACTTTTAAAGACAAACACTTGGCTTGGCGCCTATAGCTCAAACGGCTAAGGCACCAGCCACATACACCAGAGCTGGCGGGTTCAAATCCAGCCCCAGCCTGCCAAACAACTGACAACTATCGCCAAAAATAGCCGGGTATTGTGGCGGGTGCCTGTAGTCCCAGCTACATGGGAGGCTGAGGCAAGAGAATCACTTAAGCCCAGGAGTTGGAGGTTGCTGTAAGCTGTGACACCACAGCACTCTACCCAGAGTGACAATTGGAGGCTCTGTCTCAAAAACAAACAAAAAAAAAAAAACAAGACAAACACTTAAGTATATATAATACATAAATAAAAATGCAAGTTCATTTGAAGATTATCAAAATCTTAACTTCTGCAGAAATTTCTAGTGCTCTATATATACTTGTACTCTGGAGTTTACATTTTTTGATTTGAGGAATTTCTCATTTGTTTTCAATTTAATGGCCATTTTCTATTTTAGTGGGGGGGCAGAGTTTTGAGCTGTAGAGTAGGTAGAGTGCCATGGCGTCACAGCTCACAGCAACCTCCAAATCATGGGCTTAAGTGATTCTCCTGCCTCAGCCTCCCAAGTAGCGGGGACTACAGGCGCTCACCACAATGCCCAGCTATTTTTTGGTTGTAATTGTCATTGTTGTTTGGCAGATTTGAACCTGCCAGCTCTGGTGTATGTGGCTGGCACCCTAGCCTCTGAGCTATAGGCGTGGAGCCTAATGGCCGTTTTCTATTCCATACTTCGTATACTTCTCATCAAAAAAGTGTTTTCCAGAAGACATGGTTAATTTTTAGTTTGTAGTAACTCAAGATCAGTTAAATTATATCCAGAAAAGTAACCTATGGGGAGGAAATAAACATCTAGTATGAGTCTAAGCACTTCTTTCATTAAAAATAACTGTCTGTCCACTAAATGGTAGAACTGGATCAAAGGAAAATACTTAGTTAACAATGTTTAACAAAACTAAGTTACTCTTACTGCCAAATTCAAGTACTGAAACTAAGTTTCCCAGCCAGGTGCAGCAGCTCACACTTATTAATCTCATTACTTTGGGAAGCCCAGAAGGAAGACTGCTTGAGCCCAGGGTTTCAGGACTAGCCTGGGCAACATAACAAAATCCAGTCTCTAAAAAAATAAAAATAATTAGCTGGGAACAGTGGCATGCATCTGTAGTCCTTGGTACTTGGGAGCCTGAAGCAGGAGCATCACTGGAGCCCAGGAATTCAAAGCTGCAGTGAGTTATGATCATACCACTGCACTCTAGCCTGGATGACGCAGCAAGACCCTCTTTTCTCTGGAGTCTTCCTCTGTCACCCTGGGTACAGTGCCATGGGGTCATAGTTTGGTGTCACAACTTCAAACTCTTGGGGTTAAGCATTTCTTGCCTCACAAGTAACTGGGATAAAAGGTATACGCCACTACACCTTGTTTTTCTATTTTTGGTAGAGACAAGGTCTTGCTCTTGCTCAGACTGTTCTCGAATTGCTGAGCTCAAGTGATCCTCCTGCCTTGGCCTCCCAGAGTGCTAGGATTATAGGCATGAGCCACCATGTGAGGCCAAGACCCTGTCTCTTAAAAAAACAAGCAAAAACCTACTAGGTTTCCTTCTTTTGTTGAAAATTTTAATACTTCTGATAAAAACATGGTAACAGACCATAAAACCACAAATATAAAACTGTCCTAAGTTCAAAAACTAAGTTTTCTCAGAAATGTTTACTATATTACATTCAGATGGTTAAACAGACATTGTCATTTTAACAGCTGTGATCCAGGCATCCTCAAACTTTTTAAACAGGGGGCTAGTTCACTGTTCCTTAGACTGTTGGAGGGCCGGACTATAGTTAAAAAAAAAAAAAAAAAACTATGAACAAATTCCTATGCACACTGCACATATCTTATTTTGAAGTAAAAAAACAAAACGGGAACAAATACAATCACACCGCTTCATGTGGCCCGCGGGCCGCAGTGCGAGGACCCCTGAAACAGTAGGCGAGCTTAACAGCAAAGTTCTAAAGGTCAAATCATTACGCAGAAGAAAAAATACCAGTATTTTTACCAGTTTAAAGTAAAAATCACAATTCCTACACATTAGAAAATATTTTCCTTTTTTTAGAAATAACAATTTAAATTATTATTATTATTATTATTATTATTTTAAAGATGAAGTCTCAAGCTGTTGCCCTGGGTAGAGTGCCGTGGTGTCACAGCTCACAGCAACATCAAACTCCTGGGCTTAAGTGAATCTCTTGACTCAACCTCCCAAGTAGCTGGGACTACAGGTGCCCACCACAACACCTGGCTATTTCTTGGTTGTAGATGTCACTGTTGTTTGGCAGGCCGGGGCTGGATTCGAACTGCCAGCTCTGGTATGTGGCTGGTGGCCTAGCTGCTTGAGCTAGAGGTGCCAAGCCAAAATTAATTTTCTAAATTGCTCTTTCCCAGAGTTACCCCTCAACACAAATTTGATGCATAAAATTATAATGAGTTAGTGTTATCATCAAGACAATAAATCAATATACATTTATATCTGATAAGAGCTGAAAATTATCTTCTACTTCACAATTACTGAAGTGGTTAACATATATTAATGTGATTTAGAAGTTTCTGGCTGGATATAACAATAAAGGTGAGTAGGGGAGAAAACAAACTGTTCTGGCACTGTGTCAATGGCTTTGGACTCCACCCCCTTTTATCCCTGCTTTTTGGAGAAATGACTAACAAACTACTATATACAACTATATCATCCAGTGTCTTGTTAAAGGAAAAAACATTTAGTTGAAATTTCCAACAAACCGAACACCATAAAAGATTAATATTTGTGAATACCATTCACAAAATAAAGGGAAAATAGTCTGGCTTCATAATGTAATGTTCTCTAGCAACAGTATGCAAATAGACTGGAAAGATAATTACATAATGAAGACAAGCATAATAAACATCAAAAGACTTGGAAAAAAACTTCAATCATACAGATGATTTTTTTGAAAACTACTACTATAATAAGACAGACAATATCCATGACACGACCATAAGTACTTTTTGTAAAATCAAATCATACATTTTCCTCTTGTACTCCAATATAAATCTATCTAGTAAGATGGGAGAACCCTAAATGATTCAATATCCCACCATATTCAATCAAATAAACCTGGGAGGAAAACTATCTTGTTTATATCTAATGGAGGGTGGGATCATACTTCAGCAATATATTAACTTTTAAAAAAAAACAGTATTAAAATAAAAAAAATTTAAAAAAAAAAAAAAAAAACAGTATTAAAGATGCTATCAGCTGAAAGCTAGGTCAAGCTCATACCTGGTAAAGTAAGGCAGATGAGACTGGCAATCAGTAATGTTATACACATGAAGACAATCAACAGAAATATCTGCAAGGTAAAACACAAAGAGTACATAAATGGTCCATGGTGCTCAATGTATTTTATGATAACCATCAAAAAATCAACACAATTCTCCCATTAAAAAGAAATTGACTGTATGTTTATTTCCAGATTTCCTCCAATTTCATGTAAAAGGGAAATTTTTATTTTAGATAAAGTTACTTATAATTTAGACCAAAAGGAAAGTAAGTGTCCATCCTCACATCATTATACATCCACAAGTTAACAAATTAACAAATATAAAGTGCCAAATAAAATGTACACACATTTTAAGAAATAAACTGTACTGAAAGTGTAATAATATATACCAATAACAAAAGAGGAATACAAGTCACTTGAGCACCTCTTGCAATTATATTATAATTTTAATACAGTTTTTTCCTTTCTTAAAATGTGTATACATATTTTTGGCATGCTCTGTATTTTTAATCAGAGAGCATTAAAACAAAACACATTTGGCTTAAGTAAATTTTCCCTTATTAGCTAAAGCAACACATTACAAATTAAAAGTATTCACCTTTTTATCAAATAGTGTTATCCAATTAGAATGTTCTGTGATGAGACAAATGTCTAGATACTCACTGTCCAACACAGTAGCCAGCCACGAGCTAGCCACATGTGGCTATTGAGTATTTGACATGTGGTCAGTGTGAATAAGTAATGAAATTTTTAATTTTAATGGAAATATAAATAGCCACATAAGCAAGTGCTCCTGTATTGAGAAGTGCAGATAAAAAGATATTACACAGAGAGGAAGAAAATGGTTTTCCTGGAACAACAGGCAGCAACTCTGGTTTGCCTCCCACCTTACCATTACAGGTAGCTGCAACTCCACAAGAGTGTGGAGCTCTGGTGGGAAGCCTGAAAAGGACAGATGACAAAACTGAGATGTAAAGGTTTTTGTCAGCTTTGACTACCTGAAAAATTCATTACTGATTCTGTCTCTGGTCTGGCCAAAAAGTACCTTTTGGTCAGAAGGCTTTTTTGTCTCTTGAGAGCTGAGAGGGCTGAGTAAAGATCAGAGAAAAATAAAAAAGGAGCTAAGAGGTCTGCTTTCAAGATTAAGAGATAAGGGAAAAGATGACCCTGCTGTTTTCCAAGTTCTCTGCCCCAAGACATCTGTTCCTCAGGGGGACAAAGAAGCATAAAAACAATTCAGTGGATGCTGACTAGTGCAGAGATGGTAGGTACTCAAAGCACTCCACTGTCGGGTTTCTGCCCATCCAAAAGCCTCAGCTTCTACTGCTCCTCACTCCTCCCGTTATCTCCTCACCAACTACAGTAAATACCACATCCTCTAAGTATATTCAGCCACCTGCAGCTCCAAGCCTACCATGTTTTACGTACCCCTGTCCCAGCATATGCCTAGAATGTCCTTGCCACCTCCTTTTTTCTGTTTTCTCTGCCTGGCCTCTCAACTTTTAAGATATTCAGGTACCACCTTTCTATGCAGACTCCTCTGGGCCATACTAAGAACAAGTGGTCCCTGACTAAAGCAGTCACAGCACCTTCTATAAACAACTACCACGAGAACTCAAATCTGCCACCATTTTTCTCATCTTTTAAAGAGACTATAAGCTATTTCAGGGCAAGATTGTGCATATGCTCTCTACACCCACACAGACACCAAAAAATATGGCTATTTATGACTGAATGAATGGACTCACCTGATCTACAAGTAATCCACAAAGGTATTTATGGTAACTATTTTTATTAAAAAAAAGAAAAAAGAAAAAAAAGAAAGAAACTGAAGCTGAAAGGTTAAATAATCTGCCCAAGTTTCAAAATGATCTGACTCACAATCTCATATTATCATTAAAGAACATATAAAATATTATCAGACTGGGGCACGGTGGCTCACCCCTGTAATCCTAGCATTCTGGGTGGATTGCCCAAGCTCACAGGTTCGAGACCAGCCTGAGCAAGGGCAAGGCCTCATCTCTAAAAATAGCCGGGCCTTGTCGTGGGGACCTATATATAGTCCCAGCTACTTGGAAGGCTGAGGCAAGAGAATCGCTTGACCCCAAGAGTTTGAGGTTGCTGCGACCTGTGATGCCACAGCACTGTACTTAAGGTGACATGGTGAGACTCTGTCTCAAAAAAAAAAAAAAAAAATCAGACTGTAAATGAATAATGACTTTGTTGTAATCATACAGTATACATCAGTTTACACTTATGACAAAATTCCAAATCACTTTGCAGTCATTTAGTAGGAATTAAGGGGTAGAAAAATATCAAAATACCTAGTCCCATGGTTCCTGACACATAACAAGTGTACAAATAATGTTAGTTTATTCTACAGGTTGTTTTCCCTCCTAAACAGAGAGAGTAAGAGTCTATGGAATCCCAACTCTATGACCTATTCCTAAAATTTGATCAACTTACTTGGTCATTTACATGTATTATGCTATATAATGAAGGTAATAAAACATGGGTTTCTTGTCAGGAATGTGTTAAGATATGCCTACACAGAGGACTGTGTAGCACTATGCTAACAGTACCAGTCCTTGATAGAAATTTGAAAAAACTCTATTTCTGGTTAAGTCTATATAGTACTTACCCTGAGTGGAAAATTTAAAGGCCGACGGTAAGGCTGAAAGCCAACAGGCCCTCCCTGCTGGAGTATGGCTTGGTGGGCTGCATGCAGGCCTTCCCCCACCACAGGAATAGCGTTGTTATTTCGAGCATGCTGGTTATTATTGACTTGTTGATTTGCACTGTTCTCATTTTCTTCCTGATCTCCCAATAAATAGGAATGAAGATCCCTGTACAAAAATTACATCAGTGAAATATGTCACTTTAGGTCAGAATGAAACTGCAGACATAAGACTTATTTTCTTAATATTCAGTACACAGGGTAAAAAACATATACATAGAATCTGTACGCAGTATTATTACCAAACCCTGATCTAAATGGTGGTGCCCGGTTTAAATTAAACTTTTCTAAATTTAATGTTAGTTAACTTATAGAATATTCCATAGATTCAATCTATTTTGTGTTTAATTCCAAAGATTCAATTTTTAAATAAGCATATAAAGCTTGAAAAAATAAATACAGCATATTGACCAAACGAATGATTGAGAAACCAAACCTCAGAAGTTATTTACCTGCTTCTAAGCTCTAAATAAAGGTAACCTGGTATTTTTTTAATGTATTAAAATGTTTTTACACTTGGGGCGGTGCCTGTGGTTCAACGGAGTAGGGCGCCAGCCCCACATGCCAGAGGTGGCAGGTTCAAACCTAGCCCCGGACAAAAACTGCAACAACGGAAAAAAAAAAAATTATGTTTTTACCCCATATTATATAGTATCAAAAAAAAATTGAACTAGCAGCAAACTTCATGTTAAAGGGCAAAAACATGCATACATTCTCTATAAGAGATGGACAGTAAGAAAAGTGTTTTAAATTTTAGAAATAAATATTATACACACCTGTAGACATTATTAAATTGTCTCTTATTAAAACTGATTTCTTCTTTTTTTTTTGTTTACAAGGTTTTATTAACATAACATACAAAATTAAAATTTTATTTTCTCGTTAAACAAGATTTTCATGGAGTACTAATAAGAGATAACAAAGCATTTTTTTTCATCTTTATGGGAAACTGCAAAAAAAGAGAGCAGAGAAAAATTGATGCTGTGTACCTCACTTGTCTTTAATAGGTGTTTTAATTATTTGGAAAAATGATTCTCCTTTCTATCAAAGAGTAAGAGTTTTTACTTTTTGAAATCTTTGAATTATTACTTTGGATAAAATGAATGACTATAATTTTATACTGACTTGTGATTCTATTTAGATCAAACACTTTATTCTTCTTAAGTAGGGCATGGGACATAACTTTTCCAGAAAGGTCAATGGACACAGTGACATGTATGCCTAGGGAATGAGTTGTCCATACTCACAGCAAATACCCAGCGGTCACAGTCCATGCTCGCACCAGCCCCTTCAGCCACTGCCTGGTGTGTCCCTGCTCAAGTAACGCTGGCAAGACAACCTGCAGCAGAAGCAGCTCAAGGGACAGTTCGCTCACTGGAGCATCACTAAGACAATTACGAAGAGTCAGGATTGATAATGTGAATTCCACTTTCCATTTTAACTACATAATATTAAATATAAATAAATAAATTCCCTGTCCTTATTATCTTTCCTCCCCACTCTCTAGAACTCAGGCCCTCCCCACAAATGCCACCAAAATTGTTTCTGTTAAGTGTCACCAACAACTTTTTTGTTGAACTGGTGGTTAGGTATTGATTTTTCACCTCACCTATGATATTAGTAACATGTTACTCAACTTGGTCACTCCTTGCTCTTCAAAACACTTTCTCCTTGAACAGCATCTAAGGCCCACTGCTTTCTTTCATCTCCAACCTGGAAAAACTAAAGGGCCCCAGGCTCTGTCCTCTCTTGTCTTGTCTATACTGACTCTCTGAGTGAATGTGACCCTCATGTGGCTTCTAAAATGACCTATCTTCTTCCTCAGGCATCTTGCTAACCCTAACTTGTGTATTCAATGTGCCAAATCAACATTTCACATCAACAAGTGCTAGACATCTAACATTGAGCACTTTCAATATCAAATTCCCAATATTCCCTTTAACCCTATTCCTGCCACAATCATCCCCGAACTCAGTAAATGGCAGCTCCATCCTTCCAAGTGCTCAAGACAGAAACTTTGATCCTTGACTCCTTTCTTTACACCTCACATCCAAATAGCTAGAGAATCTTTTTGAGTGTACCATAATAACATCCTAAACTCTAACCCCATTTCTTATGACCTCCACTAGCCATCCTCACCTCTCACCAAGATCAAGGCTCTGTCCTCCTAGCTGGCTTTCATTTTCTGACCTGGTCACTCCAACCCAGTTTCTTCTCATCATAGCAGCCAAATGATCCTCTTCAAACCTAAGTTAGATCACTCCTTTGTCATAGTCTTCTGAGAGTTTTCCAACTCACTTAAGTAAAAGTCAAAGTGCCTACAATAGCCCATGAGGCTCTAGGAGGCTTTCCTCTCTGACTTCATAGTCAACTACTTTGCCTAACTCCTTCTATTCCAGACAAACTGGCCTTTCTGCTACTACTCAAATAGACCTCAGTGCTGCTGCGACTACCTTCTATACAATGGGATTCACATGGCTCACTCTTTTTTTTTTTTTTTTAGAGAGGGAGTCTCACTTTGTCGCCCTCAGTAGAGTGCCATGGCTCATGACTCACTCTCTTATGACCCCTTTCAAGGCTCTGCTCACCTGTCATCCTCTCAGATCTTCACCACTATTCCTAAATTGTAATCTCATTCTAATAACTTTCTTTATCCCCTTTCTCTATTGTTTCCCATAGCTCTTAGGACTATTTGGCATACTATGTATATTATTTATTTTAATGTCTGCCTCGCCTATAGAAATATAAGCTCCACTAGAGCAGAGATTCTTTTTCTTGATTCTGTTTTATTTATTGTTATATCCCCAGTGCACAGAAAGTACATGGCACATAATAGGCTCTCAATTTAGCTAAATGGAAGAATAGACTAAATACTAGACAGCACAAAAACTACTAAAGTTCTAGGGAATAAGTAACTAGTACAACTGATTTTTCTCAGTAACATACAAAGCTACACCCATGTTTCCTGGTTCTCATTACAACTGAACTCAAACATATACTAACCTGACCTAAAGGTAAAATTTAGAGAACCGTCCTCTAAATCTGCAATAATATTAACTATGAAAAAAATGAGGTTTTATTATAAAAGAGTAACTATCTTAAGAGCCATTAAATTGATGCTACATTTTAAATTACTTACTACCATTTTTTTCTGCCACTTTAAGGAACCAAGGTATACTAGTACATACTACTGGCCCATTCCAATTTAATGATATACAAATTTGAGATTTTACTTTATGTTCAATAAACCTTTCGCTTTTAAACAATCATGTTCCTGTGCAAAACATTAGGATCCAAATGAGATAGGATTTCTGCCATGTTCAATAAAACAAGTATTAATGAAACAATGCAAGAGGTGCTATAAAAAGAGGTAAGTGTTAAAACAATGGAGACATTTAAAGGATGAAATGACGATTTAGTCTAATTAGGGCAAATAAAACATTAATCTGGGTTCTGGGAAAGAATATCAAAAGCTTGCCATGAAACATGGAGAGGCCATTACAAACACTGAGTGAAAGACCAAGAACAGCTAAGCAGTGCTGGGAAGACTGTGCACTGCAGCATGGCAGGCGAGAAAAAGTCAAGTCAAACAACACTGGGACAAGATATTGGAAAGACGGAATAAGACTACGCCATGCCTATATGTTATTCTCAGTGACCTGGGTATTGCTGTGTACGCCATGGAGGAACTAGTAACAATGTTTAAACCAAGGAGTAAAACAGATTTTTAGAAAGTCTAGAGGCAGAGACATCAATGATGGATTATAATAAACACAGAGCAAGAAAAAGGCCTACACTAAGGCAGTAAGTGGCAAATCAAAAGTTAGATTAGTAAGAGATTTTAGGAAATTAGAATTAACAAGACTTAAAAGACTAACTACAATTTAAAGAAGAAATCTTTCATTTGCCTGGAATATGATAACCAGGGCGGGAATAGTGCAAATCCCCAAGAAAGGGAATATAAGATGAATGGTAGAAGTTTTTAGGTGACTTAAAGTATTTAAAGCAAAAAATATTTCCCATCTATAAGCCTTATACCCTACTTTTAATCCATAATTAAATGTGCAACTTTGGCTTCATTCCTCACAATGTGCTTTTCAAAATAAAGATGATGTTGTTCATACATTCCCATTGGGGTATGGTAAAACATTTCAATGCTGGACAAATGCACACTTTATTTGCAGAAAAATAAATGTCATTTACTAGAAAACAAATACTAAACTAATATTTATATGATCTAGAATATAGCAAAATTTAACTGTCAGATGATTTCTAACAGTATCTGTAAGAAATTAATGTTTTACTTGTCTAATGTAATCAGAATATCAAATCCCTAACAGAATAAATGAGTAAAGGTATCCTGAATTTTCAAAACTTACCTGTAGAGCATGACATTATAAGGAAGAAAATTAGGCAGCAGACTCTTAATAATACGTATAGGAAGCCAAAGCATCAGGAGGACAATGGAGCCAAAGACAATCTGCAGTAGGAAACCACACAGGACACCACTGTAAGAGTCACTTGCGCCCATAAAAGACAGGCAGACACCTGAACACACCCACCCAATATGCAACCCAGGCCTAGATCCACCCAGAGCCGAGGCATTTCCACTTTACACACTATCGTTGGGTCACTTTGTATAAAAATTTGTTTCCGAGATGGTTGATCCTCTCAATATGAAGATACAAGGGCTAAAACAGGAGCCATAAAGGATAATCACTTCATGGTATGTAAAGAGAGAGCTAGAAACATACAATAAAGGAACAGAAATACCTGAAACTTAATAAATTAATAACTGTCTAAGACATAGCCCACATTAATGGCTATAAAAGTTTTGAAAGGGCACAATTTGCATTTGGAATTTTATTTTAGAAAAACTTAGACTTAAATAGGTAATTTCTCCTTCCAGGTGGTGAAGAAACTTTGAGATACTTCTGTTGAGAGTTTAATTTAAAAGCCAATAATAAGTCTACACTGGTTTAATGCAAACTAAATATAATTCGATAACGGTAATTTGGCAATGAATTATACTACTACACAACTATACAAGGCATCTTTTGTTTTAGTAAACATCAGTTAATTTACTTTAACACAATTACCAATAAAACAGCTACTTGACAACTGGAGTTCCATGGGCTTAGACAAATTTAAGTAAAATATACTAGCCTCTTCTTTATGGAATAAAAAAAAATGAAGCAAAACAAAAGGGCAGCAGTCTTTACTCAAAAAACAATAAAAAGATCTGCTTACCACTGACAAAATAAATCTTCGGAGATGCCTATAAATAGGCAAGTGGATCATTTCCTGAACTGGATTAAAATCTGGATCATTCAAATTCCTTAGAAACCATAAGACACCAGGTCGAAGTACCTGCAAATACATTTTAAACACTATAAACATTCACCAATGCCTTCAGGTTCTGTATATGAGTTACAAAATTAACAGCAATATAAGCATCTAAAATTATTCTGGCATCCAATATGAAAATGGTTTTCCAGGAAAAGGAACTTACGAAATCATAATTTGTTTGAAAACTTCCGTGTTTGCTATCCTTTGAAGCTTTTAATCATTCACTGGAAAAAACATTCATTGAGTCCAATTTATCAAGAAATCTAGACCTCCAAGATGAAAAATAAACTATTGCTGTAGTATGTTGTATCATCTGGTGAAAAGATTATGTTGCAACAGATAAATATCCTAAATTGAAGAGCTCATTCCCTTTTTTTTTTTTTGAGATACAATCTAATTATGTCGCCCTCGCCATGACATCATAGCTCACAGCAACCTCAAATTCTTGGGCTTAAGCGATCCTCTTGCCTCAGGCTCCCAAGTAGCTGGGACAACAGGCACCCAGCACAATGCCCAGCTGTTTTTGGTACAGACGGGGTTCTCACTCTTTCTAAGGGTGGTCTCAAACTCCTGAGCTTAAGCAATCCACCTGCTTAAGCCTCCCAGAATGCTAGGATTATAGGCATAAGCCACCACACCCGGCCTAGGATTCTGTATTAACAAAAAACTACTACAGTGCTGGAATGAAAAATTCATTATAAAATATTCATCACCAAACAATGTAATTTCAAGTTCACATGTAATTACAACTTTTAAAAACACATTACTGTACTTTCCTTAGTCTCAATCATTTGTTTCAAAGAAAGAACATAAGCTGTATTTACAAACAGAATTTACTTACTTATACTATATGATACAAGAGAACGTCTTGGTCCCAGATAGCATCTCCCCTCCTCCTCAAATCTTCCAAAGACCAAGGGATACCAAGAACGGCATTCAGCCTTTGTTCCCACTAGAACTGTCAGCCTACTTCTCCCTGCCCTGCACACCTCCATCACCAGTCTCAGTGGAATAAGATGATTTGTTCAATGGCTGTATTCTTTCCCAGGTTATAAAACTGAGAACAGGAATCAAGCCTTTCTTCACCCAGCATACAGTATAGTGTCTGGCATGTAATGAGCATTCAGTGATTATCTGGGCAACGATTCAGCTAAGATGTATATGAATCAAATAGTAATCTTCTTTCATCATCTTCAAATCAGTGAGAACCAGATTCCAAAAACAAGAATAGTAAAGTGACCCACCTGGCAAATGAACTGGAAGGACCCTCCCTGTAATTCTATACTTCAGGTACCTGCTTCCAAACCATTTTTACATGTTCAATCCTGCAAAACCATCATAATGTGGAGGGTAACCACATTACCGTCCCTTTAATGAAATCTGAGATAGGCTTCTATCTCTCATAAAATTCTAAGAGTTTGTATTAGAAGATGGCTAAAATAAATACCATTTAATCTTTTTCTCAGTGTAATCGCCTTTCTAACTCATAATTGATTACAGATGGAAATATTAACACCTGTCAATTTTTGAGATAACTAAAAATAGTTTAAAACAGTCAAGCCAAAATCCCCTACTAGTTACTCTGTTAGAATAAAATTGCAGAGAATATGGTTTAGTTAGGTAATCATCATACTGAGGGATAACTGGTGGTGAAAGCAAAAGTCCTTTTCATAAATGCATTAGCCTGTCCCTCTATATCCTCTGTAATTCAGTGGTCAAGTAGCTGTGGGTAAGACTTACCTCTCTCAGTAACAGAATGAAGGAAGCAAAGTAGAAGACGTACACCATTCCCACTAGCCAATGCAGAAACATGGTAGTACCTGGAGCTGACTGAAAGCTCAGTTCTCGATCTTTCAGAGTAGCATCAAACATTTCCTAAGCCAAAAGAGAGCAGGTAAGAGATGCCATGTACATTTGCCAAATTAACATTTGCAACTTCTAGGAAGTGAGTAAATCACTATGCATCCAAGGCGTGTTATTCTAGGACTATAGTTGGCTTAATGCCATTTCATGGTACCACAGGACTCTATTTAAAATATCAGATACTACTTTAAAGAAGTACATAACATAAAAATTTTCAAATAAAAAGAATGATAAATGAGGGGCCAAGCACGGTGGCTCACGCCTATAATCCCAGCAATATGGGAGGCCAAGGTGGGTAGACCTTGAGCTCAGGAGTTTGAGACCAGTCTCAGCAAGAGTGAGACCCCATATCTAAAAAAAGTAGCTTGGCCTTGTGGTGGGTGCCTGTGGTACCAAGCTACTTGAGAGGCTGAAGTAAGAGAATTGCTAGAGCCCAAGAGTGTGAGATTGCTATGAGCTATCACACCAAAGCACTCAACCAGGGGCAAGAAAGTGAGACTCTGTCTCAAAAAAGAAAGAAAGAATGATAAACCAGTTGGCAAGAGCTTTACTAATGTGAATTCTGTGAAAGAACCATTTTTGAGTAATATGAGAACTTCTGTTCTTGGTTATAGGTCTGTACTCCTGAGACATTTTAACACTAAGGTATGAAGGTAATACAGCTTTTCTACATATATTTTTGAAAAATCAAAAACTCATAATCACAAATAGGCATTAAAGATTATCATCAAGGCTGAATATCTTTTTTTTTTTTTGGCAGTTTTTGGCGGGGGTTGGGTTTGACCCCGCCACCTCCAGCATATGGGGCCAGTACCCTATCCCTTTGAGCCACAGGTACCACCCGGCTAAATATCTTTTTAAAAAAAAAATTGTTAAGAGTTGAATTTAAGAGAGTTTCCTTATCCAATTACTGTGTATGTGTATGTGTTTTGCCATTATCATAAAATTTAGAACAAAATGTGTAATAAAATTCTCCACTGATTATTGGAAAGATCCTAGTCAGTCAAATTAAAATCTGCACAAAGCCTTCAAAACAAATCAGGTACTCATTAACACCATTAAGATTCTACAATGATATATTTTCAGAAACAATATAAAAATTATCGAATATTTACTTTCCTTTAAAAGAACTGATCCTGAAAACTTCCTTTTCTAAGGCTTAAAATTATGACTTTATATAATAATGAATACTCAACTTACCAGTGAACAGATATCCAGCCACCAGCCACAAATGAGAGGGAATACTCCAATTTCTACTACCACTAACAAAGAAACCTTAAATGAAAATAAGGATTATCAGTATCATCCAAATGTAGTAAAAATAGTGTTAGTTTTAACTTATAACAGGAATTACCTTAACGACAATATAGCAGACTCCCAGTAAGCGACGAGACCTATGAAATTTAACAAGAGTTGCCAAGCCCTACAGCATCTAGTCAAGGAAAAACTGAGTGTTTAAAGACCCAATGAGACAGGTTACTTGATATTTTTTGACAGAACAATTTATTTCACATTTTGTCCACATTCACCCTTAATACAAATACCTACAACTTTTACTAAAACAACAAGAATAGAGAAAATTTTGCCATTAATGAGAACAATTCTTAAATATAATAATACTGAATACTCAAGTTCGTTTTTTAAAGGATACATGACAAATTATCAGTGTTATTGCTAAAAGTATATACCCAACTATTGTTGTGATCAGGCCTTCAAAGTGAGATGCTTGAACCTGGAAATGAGAAAAAAGAAAACAAAATTTAATTTTACCACACGGCCTACATCCCTGTTTTCCCAATGTATTAAACAATCTGAATAACTAAAAATGAACTGTCTACACAATGTGTAACTAGAAAGTAACCGTAAAATCCCCTTTGGATGTTATCTCTGAAAACCAGAATCTCCCACTGGTATAAGTTATATATTACTAAAAAATGAAAAATTTGATAAAGTAGCATTTCCCCCCCCAAAAGACAAAACAGCAATAAAGTGAATTAAATTTTACAAAAATAAGAAGAGTACAATACAACAGCCTGCTCTCTAGTTTCACTCTAACACAAATTTGCTAAAGCAGCAGCATATGCCCAAGTTGCCCACTTATCTGATCACGTCCTAGCCACTTCCTTTCCTACCAGCAGAATGAACAGTTTAAGTTTCCCTTGCTCCTCAGATCTATTCTATTCTCAACTTATAGACAGTGAAAGGTTGGATAGTAACAAATATTGCACATCTACATTATTTGGTTCCTGAATTTCAGATAGCAAACAGCAATTAGTTTGGAAAGTAAAAATTTATCAAAATATTTATTTAAACTTTCAAGTTTTTGTCTCCAACTAGTGAAAAATCAGAGAAATGTATTAACTATCAGAACACTCCAGAACATGTGTGTGTGTTTTTTTGTTTGTTTGTTTGTTTGAGACAGAGTCACACTATGTCGCCCTTGGTAGAGTGCCTTGGAGTCACAGCTCACAGCAACCTCAAACTCTTGGGCTTAAGCAATTCTCTTGCCTCAGCCTCCCAAGAAGCTGAGACTACAGGCACCCGCCACAGTGCCCAGCTATTTTTTGGTTGTAGTTGTCGTTGTGTGGCAGGCCCAGGCTGGATTAAAACCTGCCAGCTCCAGTGTATGTGGCTGGCACCCTAGCCGCTGAGCTATAGGAGCCACGGCCAGAATGTGATCTTGCAGGGCAGGTATACACAAAGTGAACACAAGATCCCAGATAGCCAGAGCTTCCTTCAAACAAAAAGTCCTTCTAGGGCTCCAAGAGTTTATCTATCTACCTCTGGAAAATAATGACAAAATGCCAAAATTAAAGCAAAGTTTTAGAAAACACTACAGCTCAACATTCCAAGACAGTCGGTTTCTTTTTAAAAAATTGATTAAGATAGTTACTTTTCTAAATTTACTATGGAATACCTGGGGAAGGGGAGACAAGAACACATGAATTCCTGGAACAGGTGAAAAATCAGCCTGTAGAAAACTTTCCTGCAGTAGGCCTTGGGCAAAAAGGCTGATACCGGGCAGAAAGGCTGAGAAAGGCTGAGAGTGCATCACGGAATTTCAGACCACAACCTCATTAGCAACATGACCACTTGTCTATTGAGCCATTGTGATTTTTTTAAGACACAGAGTCTCACTTTGTTGCCCTTGGTAGAATGCTGTGGCATCATAGCTCACAGCAACCTCCAGTTCTTGGGCTTAGGCAATTCTCTTGTCTCAGCCTCCCGAGTAGCTAGGACTATAGGGACCCACCACAACACCCGGCTATTTTTTTGTTGCAGTTTAGCTGGGGCCGGGTTCAAACCTGCCACCCTCGGTATATGGAGCCAGCACCCTAGTCAATGAGCCACAGACACCGCCCAAGTCACTGTTATTTTTATTTTATTTATTTATTTATTTATTTATTTATTTATTTATTTATTTATTTATTCATTGAGACAGAGTCTCACTTTGTTGCCCTCAGTGGAGTACCGTGGCATCACAGCTCACAGAAACCTCAAACTCTTGGGCTCAAGCGATTCTCTTGCCTCAGCCTCCCGGGTAGCTGGGAATACAGGTGCCCACCACAATACCCAGCTAGTTTTTTGTTTGTTTTTTAGAGATGGTGTCTCACTCTTGCTCCAGCTGGTCTCGAACCCATGAGTTCAGGCAATCTACCCGCCTGAGCCTCCTGAGTGCTGGGATTACAGGCATGAGCCACTGTGCCCAGCTGCCACTGTTATTTTTAAAAGAAAAGAATGAGACAGTGTTGGCTAACTATTCCTATGCATAAGGCAGAATGAAAAAGGAAGTAACTCTTTAGATGTTATTACTTACTCGGCAAATATCAAATTTGGGGGTAAGTATAATAAATTAAGTTTGTAGAAGTATTATACTCACGTGTTCTTCAAATCCCAAACCAACAAGGGAGAAATGACCGATGTGGTAAGGGCAAAATGCTAAAAGGAGGGAAAAAATCTCAATGAAAACTTCAATATCAATACAATGAACACCTCCTAGTCTAATCCCCCACTAAAAGGAACCAGGACTTCTTCGAAAAATGAATGACTACAGAAATGGGCCAAAAATACAGCATCTCTATAACCAGAGGGGCATTCTCTATAACCAGAAAACAAGAAAGTCATAAAGGTCTAATAGGACATGTCAAATGGAAGCAGAAACCATTGTGAAGAGGTGTCAGAGGCCAAAGAGACAATGATATAACCATCAAAAATGATAATTATCAAAACTGATGAAAAAAACACTGAATACATACAAACCCAAGAGCTTATAATGCTCAAAAACGGGAACGCCTAAAATATTAACTACAAAAAGAAAAAAGCAGTATCATAAAAAACACTTTCATGTTTTGAAAATAATTACCACACCAATGGAAGTAGTTAATGGGCCAGTTTCTTACTCTGGAAACTGATAATCAAAAGGAAAAAAATTAAGCATCTGTCCTGCTTCTCCTGGGCCAACAAAGTCAGGTTAACTGAATAGTCCTAGCTAGTAAATAATTTCTTTTTCTTTACAGAAAAAGCCAGCAAATAACCATAAAAAGGGATAATTTAAAAATAATTATGCCACACATAATAAAGGATTTAGGCAAGAATCAAAGACTAATAAAATCTAAAATCACTAGATGGACTGCACATTTTTATGGCATTAAAATATTACTTAAATTACTTTCTGATGTAAAGGGAAAAATGAAATCTAAGAGTACAGTCCCACCTTCTATCACCTGAATCCACTGATAAAAAGATGATCCAACATCATATACCTCCTCTATATTGTATCAACAGCCAAAGGGACCAATGAAGAAACTGTCCCAAACATAGCAAAACTGATCTGGCTTCCAGTGAACAGGAAACTCAGGAGACAAAGGATAAAAGCAAAGAACATCAAAAAGCAGTCAGATGGATGCAGAACATGACATACTGTAAAGAACAGTTAACCTCATCTTGACAATCGACAGCAAAACAGAGTGGAGGGTGGGGGAAGCAAAGAAAATATTCTAGACTCCAAAAACTTAAGATTTAGATCTTCAAATAATCAAATGCAAAATGGCATCTAAGAGAACCCAGGAATTTTAAATATGATGGATTATTAGGAAATATTAGAGAAATTTTGATAATTTTATAAGGTCTGACGACGACATTATGGTTAAGTAAGACAATATCCTTAAAATCTGCACAGTAAGAATTTTTACAGTCCTCTTTACTTCAAATCTTTATAGCCATGTTTTACTTCATTCCTAATTAATACAATTTAATTATTTTTTCTTTATGTTAGAAATGATTAAATAGCATAGTATATATATTAGGGAAGGGGGTGATTCTATCATTAAGCTAAAACTAAACGTGAACCTACTATGAATTTTGTAACAAACTTCTAAACCTTTTTGACTATTCCATGGGTAGAAATTTTTTAGACATGTAGGTATTTCCAATATACTTAAATTTATTTATAAGCTATACACATGTACTTTTTTTTACTAACATATTATGTGTACTACTAAAGACAAGAAATTTAAAGGGGTAAGAAAATACTTATGTAGAATTTTGCCTATTTTCTTCTCATTCCCCATTTTGAGGATGACTCAAATAGGCCCCTAGGAAAGGCAATTTTTCAAGTTGTAATGCTATTTACAAATGTAATCATTAGCCTTAAACACCAATTGGAACAATTTCCATCCCATTACACAGCAACTACTAGAAAGGTATCCTGAAATTCAGATCAGTTACTCAGAATCATTCCCTTCTACTGGGTGATGGAACTTTGTATAAAACTACCAGTAGAACAAGGCAGGCATGGAAGAGACAGGAGTGGGCTTAATCCCAATGACTAAAAGAAAATGTTCCTGAAGCAGCGTTTCTCAACCTGTGGGTTGTGACCCACAGGAACTGTACTAAAGAGCCATGGCATTAGAAAGGTTGAGATCCACTGTCCTAAAGGAAGAAAATCTATTTAATTTCAAAAGAGCCTAACAATATAATGTACATGAATCTATTAAGATGAAGTTTTTTTCACAGTATAAGCCTAAGAGGTTGGATTAGAAATAAATTTACTAAGATAAGATTTGATTTTTATAAATGAAAGTTATTTGTGTAATTCATGTTTTAAAGGTAACCTATTTCTACAGAGTATTAAGTTTTTCTGCAAGAGTGAAGACTAAATTTTTTCCTCTCAAGAAAAACTTGGTCTGGTTCGGCGCCAGCCACATACATCGAGGGTGGCAGGTTCGAACCCAGCCCCTGCCAGCTAAACAACTGCGACAACAGAAAAATAGCCGGGCTTAGCACCTGTGGCTCAAGAGGCTAAGGCGCCTGCAACATACACCTGAGCTGGCAGGTTTGAATCCAGCCTGGGCCCACCTAACAACAATGACAGCTGCAACCAAAAAATAACCAAGCATTGTGGTGGACGCCTGTAGTCCCAGCTACTTGGGAGGTGGAGGCAGGAAAATCACGTGAGCCCAGGAGTTGGAGGTTGCTGTGAGCTGTGATGCCACGGCCCTCTATCCAGGGCGACAGCTTGAGGCTCAGGCTCAAAAAAAAAAAAAAAAAAAAAAGAGAGAGAGAAAGAAAAAACATAGCTGGGCGTTATGGTGGGTGTCTGTAGTCCCAGCTACTTCGGAGGCTAAGGCAGAAGAATCGCTTGAGCCCAGGAGTTGGAGGTTGTTGTGAGCTATGATGCCACAGCACTCAGTACCTAAGATGACAGCTTGAGGCTCTGTCTCAAAAAAAAAAAAAAAAAAAAAGAATAGCCGGGCATTGTGGGGGAAGCCTGTAGTCCCAGCTACTTGGGAGGCTGAGGCAAGAGAATCACTTAAGCCCAAGAGTTTGAAGTTGTTTTGAGCTGTAATGCCACACTCTACTAAGGGTGACACAATGAGACTGTCTCAAAAAGAAAAGAAAAGAAAAACTTGGTCAAGATAAAAACAGTTTCATAGTCTCCATATGATATTATTTTACATAACAAAAAATAAATGCAGAATAATATAGACACTTCCACTTAAAAGGGGAAAACAGCTTTCTATTAAATTTGCAGCATCCTGAATAGCTACTGAAAATTAAAAATCAACAGAATTTTTTCAAAATATTTTGTCACAAGATAAATTTGTTTTGCTCTTTTATAGATAATAGATAGAAATCACTGTTTTTGTCTGATCCTCAATCCAAACATTTATTCTAAACCTTTTTGACCATATGGTTTCACTTTAAAGACAACTGCTTTTTGTAGTCCCAACAGACAGTAAATAACATGGAGTTTGGCTGAAATAGCCTTGAGAAATCTTAATTCCTTCACTGCAGCAGAGCTGAGGGGTTAACTCACAGCTGAGGGGTAACTCACTAAGGAAGGAATTTCTCTAAGATCATTCCTATATAAAGGTATGTTACATGCTGTCTGAGGTCTGTAAGCCATAAACCTAGCACACCTAATAAGAACCCTCCTTCTGTCAGACTCTGTCTCCTCTCCCCTGAGAGAAGCAGGAATGGAATTCTAAGGCACTGGTCTACTTGATTTAGTTTCCCTTATCTCTCCCAAAGTAGAAAAGCCTCTGTCAACTCAGCCTCAACTATGCTTTCCTTTCTCTAATTACTCCCAGCAGGAGGGGTTATCATATGCTGTCAGAAGAGTTCTCACAGCTGCATTTGGAAAAGTATTTGGAAGTGACTTAGCATGTGCTGGAATCTGGTTCTAAGGGGAGTTCACACATGAGGAAGATTTACTATCTTCCTACAAGCACATATCCACCTCTGATGACAAACCAGTCTCTGGAAAGCCTTGGTCAGGATTTTGACCATAAAAAACAAGATCTTCTGCCATAGAAGACCACACAGATAATCAGCACAAAATTAATTCTGGAGGTAGGATACTGCTGAACTAACTGTTCTCAAGTTAGTCTAAAATGAGCTTCTATTAAGAGAGACAGAAATGCACAAAAGGAGAAACAGGTAAGAAAGGTCAGTCAGGGTTGCTTAGGAAAGTATCTGTTATGGCTGGAGCTTTCCTATAGAGGATTCCTATCTAAAACTATTTTCATATAGTCCTTAATATTCCCAGGCTAAAAACAAAAGTGTATAGCAAGGCTCCTAGAAAACTAAACTCCTACCACAAAACTATAAAAAATAAAGGCACAAACACAACTTACCAAAAACAAGAATGAACAGTGTATTTAAAGACACCACCCAGAAGACATGTTCCTAAAGGAAAAGAGCATTAATACAGCAATATTTGACGTGTTTAATTGGACTACCTCAGTTAGTTAGGTATAGCTAAATATTGAAAATAGCTAAGACTAAAATTTTCTCTCTACAATTTTGAGATGTCAATATACAATTTACATGCAACTTTCATTTTTCATTAGATAGCTCACACAACTAAGCCTAATAACTAAAGTTCATAATGTTACAGATAGAAAAAGCAAATAAATTTTAGAAATTCATAATCTACCACAAACTACCATAAATAACTATTAGATTTCATTAAAAATCACAGGATACTAAAAAATTCCAGGTGGAAAAAAATTTCAAACAACTTGTCAACAGAATAATGCTTGTCAGTCCCTATCTACCCTACTTTCATGACTTCTGCAGTTGCTCTTGTCTGTCCCTATCTACCCTACTTTCATGACTTCTGCAGTTGCTCGGCTACACACACACACCCCCACTGGAAATCTCCCTGCTTCATCTCTATGGTCCCTCCTTTCCCAGTGATGCCCTGGCTTTCTTTGTTCCTGTCTCACGTGGCCATCTGATCCACTTCCAGTTATACATTATCACCTTGAAGATGACGGCTATCCACCTGTTCCTCCAGTTATGTCTCACACATGTGAGCCATTCCCCATGCTGACACTCACCAGCCTGTCCAAGCTCATTCATCTGGATCCACAACCTTCCCCAACCATCAGGTTAAATGATCCTTCCTAGATCTTTTCAGAAAATTTTCTCTGGTCAGGTATCTAATCTTCCACAAATCCAACTGGCAAGAAGGATGAATTTGTCTAAAAGAAATGACTGCTACATTTCCATTTATCCTTAATTTTTTCAGATTCTCTGCCCTAATGGCTCCTAAACTCTCCCTATTCCCCACATCTTTTATGCCTGAACTTCTAAGTTATCTTTTCTAAAAATTTCCTGCTGAAAAACTCCCCATCTGCTAAGAAAGACCTGACCAAGCCCTCTTCTGTGCCACTCTTATGTCCTATGTATTACTTTTGATCACCAAATCTCTAACACATACCTCTAAACTTCCTTTGTTTACACATTCATTTCTCTCTACTTAACCATAAAGCATCTTTGACAAGAGGGACTTTATTTATTAATCACTGTATCCTCCAACAATTATCAAAACAGCTGGCACTCAGTACATATAAAATACTGTACACTAAAGTAATGAAATCATCGTTTTATCCAATAATTCAAATGGGTTTGAGGATTGCCACAGTGGCTCACACCTGTAATCCTAGCACTTTGGGAGATCGAAGCAGATGGATTGCTTGAGCTCAGGAGTTCCAGACCAGCCTGAGCAAGAGTGAGACCCAGTCTCTACTAAAAACAGAAAAACTAGTCAGGTGTTGTGGTAGTTTTATAGACTATAGTGCCTATACTCCCAGCTACTCAGGAGTCTAAGGCAGGAGAATCTCAAGCCCAGGAGTTCTGAGGTTGCCATGAGCTAGGCTGACACCAGGGCACTCTAGCCTAGGTAACAGAGTGAGACTCTGTAATAAAAAATAAATAAATAAAATAAATAAATAAATAAAATAAAATAAAAATGGTAATATACACAGCTACGATTTAATAAAAAATTAAAATTAAAAAATGGGATTGAGTCAACACCACTGCCTCAACAACTTGTCATTCACGAGGAAATGATAGACGTAAAAGATAAAAATGCCTTTCTAGGCTCAGCACCTGTGGTCCAAGCGGCTGAAGCGCCAGCCACATACACCTGAGCTGGTGGGTTCGAATCCAGCCCGGCCGTCAAACGACGACGGCTGCAACCAACAAATAGCTGGGCATTGTGGCGGGCGCCTGTAGTCCCAGCTACTTGGGAGGCAGAGATAGGAGAATCGCTTGAGCCCAGAAATTGGAGGTTGCTGTGAGCTATGACACCACAGCACTCTACCCAGGGTGACAGTCTGAGGTTCTGTCTCCAAAAAAAAAAAAAGCCTTTCTACACTGACTATGATCAAACCTTGACTAGAAGCTCATTACTATCACACTCCCCCTAAACATTAACAACCTCTTCCGCCTTTTATCTAGAACCAGCTGAGGAAAAGGTCAACAGTGAGGACAGCAAAGAAGACAGATAAAAATTATTTAGGTCTTTAATGACACTATTCGGCCTCTAGATGAAGCATTCCTCAAGCCATTCTTCCTCAGAATTTCCTGCTTTCATTTCAATCAGTATGGGGTTCTGCTGCTTGTAGCCAAAGTCATCTTGATACTCTCAGTTATTTAAAAATTCCAAATGGCACAGAATTTTATATTACAGGACCTAAAAATATTTTTCCCTTAAAGAACAAGCTCTTTAAAAAACTGCTCTTCCCTTTAGAGTTGTAATCTTTACTACTAATGCACAGTGCCTAAGTAAAATGGGTAGTGTTTACTAAACTACAGAAACATAAGATTACCTTACTATGGAAATATGCAAAACTGCTCTGCTTTCCCCATATAGGCATTAAACACTGCAATATGAAATTTTAAAAGAAGATGCACATTCTTTTTAACTACAATTATCTTTGGATTTCATTTTTGTTTCTAAAAGTCAAATATTTAATGGTAATTCTTTCAAAATAGTTATTACCTTTATGCTTTTCTAATATTTTCAATAAACAAAATATTTTTTCTTCAACATATGAGGTGACCAAAAGCCAATGGGCATTTGACCTTTAGTATGAAAAGACAGCAATACTGTAAATCTGAAGTTATAAAATCACTCAGACAAAATTAACTCACAATTCTGGTATTACAAAGAATTAGTTTTACTTACCAGAAAAACTAGTGATCCATCAAGTCCTAACATCTAAAATAAACAAATAATAGTATCATTACTCTAAGATCCAACAGGATTTTCTATTCTAATTTTCCTTTCAGTATCTTTAAACAGTCCTCACCATTTATTTTCCAATACTATCATTTTCAAACTAAAAAATTTACTACTGTTAACGAGAATGTTGTTTTCACTTATTCCAAATCACATGATCAGTCTAAAAAACATTCCATCTTGGGTTTAATTCTGGCATAAGACAGAAACTTCTTGACATAACTGTATTATTTTACCAACTGAATCACAAAAAATACTACTTAAATTGTTCCTTCATTTTTCAGAAGTCCACAATTTCAGGTGAAACATTCCTTAAACAGAGTAAGGTTTGTATCTAAGGCCAAAAAAGAGAAAAACAGCCAGACACAGTGGTTCACACTTGTAATCCTAGCGTTCTGGGAGGCTGAAGCAGGTGGCCTGCCTGACCTCAGAATTTTCAGACCAGACAAAGCAAGAGTAAAAACCCGTCTCTAAAAACAGCCGGGTGGGCTCAGTGCCCGTAGCACAGTGGTTACGGTGCCAGCCACATACACCAAGGCTGGCGGGTTCTAACCCAGCCCGAGCCAGCTAAACAACAATGAGAACTGCAAAAAAAAAAAAAAATAGCCGGGCATTGTGGCGGGTGCCTGTCATCCCAGCTACTTGGGAGGCTGAGGCAAGAGAATCGCTTAAGCCCATGAGTTGGAGATTGCTGTGAGCTGACACGATGGCTCTCTACCAAGGGCGACATAGTGAGACTGTTTCAAAAATCAATCAATAAATAAATAAATAAAAATAAAAACAGCTCAGTGTTTTGGTGGGAGCCTGTAGTCCCACCTACTTGGGAGGCTGAGGCAAGAAAATTGCTTGAGCCCAAGAGTTTGAGGTTGCTGTGGGCTATGACGTCATGGCACTATATGAAGAGCAGTAAAGCAAGACTCTGTCCTCAAAAAGGAAAAGAAATTTGTTCATAGGGAGGTCACGAGTTTTGTGTGCCCCTCACCACAATGACCCTGATAAAATGTATGTGGTGGGTGCGTGGGTGATCAATGTATAATTTTGTTGTTGTTGTTGTTGTTGTTGTAGAGACAGTCTCACTTTATCACCTTTGGTAGAGTGCCGTGGCATCACACAGCTCACAGCAACCTCCAACTCCTGGGCTTAGGCGATTCTCTTGCCTCAGCCTCTTGAGCCAGGCGCCTGCCACAATACCGGCTATATTTTTGTTGCCGTTTGGCTGGGGCCAGGTTTGAACCCTCCATCCTCGGTATATGGGGCCAGAGCCCTACTTACTGAGCCACAGGAATTGTATAATTTAACTGTACTGTATGTTTGAAAAATTGCCTAGTAAAATTTTCAGAAAATTAAAAACAAAAAAAGAGAAAACAGCCATCAGTGCTGCAGTATTTTCACCACAAGCAGTACATCACTTAATTTTTTCTAGAAATTAAAATTCTGAGGTTGGGCGCAGTGGCTCATGCCTGTAATCCTAGCACTCTGGAAGGGCCAGGTGGGTGAACTGCCTGGGCTCACCGGTTCAACACCAGCCTGAGCAAGAGCAAGACTCCATCTCTAAAAATAGCCAGGCATGTGGCAGGCACCTATAGTTCCACCTACTTGGGAGGATGAGGCAAAAGAATCACTTGTACCCAAGAGTTTGAGGTTGCTGTGAACTGTGATGCCACAGCCCTCTACGAAGGGTAATAAAGTGAAACTCTGTCTCAAAAAAATAAAACAAAATTCTAATAACTGTTTTCATCAAATGTAACTACAAAATTAGTTTATGTATCTAAATATGCCCAACTTTAAAATATACTTTAGGACTAAAACACCAGAATGCTTGATAGAGAAAGGTCTTACTCACTCTTTCCCATGTAAGCTCTTCTGCAGCTCGGTCCCATTCTAACGCATTCCAGTTCATGTCATCTGGAAATAAAATTGCAGTTTAAAGATTGCTGATACAATTTAACTAAAAAAAAAAAAAAAAAAAACACACATTTTTTTAATTTAGTATTTTGTAAGCTGTTGTTAAGAAGCTAAACTACACTATAAAATTTTCCACACTGAGTATCTGCTTTTTAGGCAACTATAGCATATAAGACATATATAAATAAATAATACATGTAAGATGATACTAGATTGAGATAAGTACTGAAAAGAAAATAAGTGAAAGAGAGAAATTCAATAGCTCTGAATCAGGAATGAATCTAGTGATTTAAGGAAAGTAAGGCTTTCTCTTCCTCTAAGCAGCCTGAGGTGATCTGTGAAAATGGTTCGCTATTCACTTGATCCAGAAAACCCCACAAAGTCATGCAAGTCAAGAGGCTCAAATCTTCGTGTTCACTTTAAGAACACACGTGAAACTGCCCAGGCCATCAAGGGTATGCATATACGAAAAGCCAGAAAAGCCACCAAGTATCTGAAGGATGTCACCTCAAAGAAACAATGTGTACCATTCCGACATTACAATGGTGGAGTTGGTAGGTGTGCCCAGGCCAAACAGTGGGGTTGGACACGGGGTCGGTGGCCCAAAAAGAGTGCTAAATTTTTGCTGCATATGCTTAAAAATGCAGAGAGTAATGCTGAACTTAAGGGTTTGATGTAGATTCTCTGGTCATTGAGCATATCCAAGTGAACAAAGCACCCAAGATGTGTCGCCGAACTTACAGAACTCATGGTTGCATTAACCCGTACATGAGGTCCCCCTGCCATATTGAGATGATCCTTAATGAAAAGCAACAGATTGTTCCCAAACCAGAAGAAGAGGTAGCATAGAAGAAAAAGATATCCCAGAAGAAACTGAAAAAACAAAAACTTAGGGCACATAAAATAAATGCAAATAACAGTAAAAAAAAAAAAAAAAAGAAAAGAAAAGTAAGGAAGCCAGGAACTAGCATAATCTGATAATTACTATAGTATGAAAGGGGCTTCACGTCCATATCTCAGTGGTTGGGACACCAGCCACATGGTGGGTTCCAGTCCAGCCTGGATCTGCTAAACAACAATGACAACTGCAACAAAAAAATAGCTGGGCGTTGTGGCAGGCACCTTAGTCCCAGCTACTTGGGAAGCTGAGGTAAGAGAATCGCTTAAGCCCAAGAGTTTGAGGTTGCTGTGAGCTATGACGCCACAATGCTCTACCGATGGCAACATAATGAGACCCTGTCTCAAAAAGAAAAAAAAAAAAAAAAGAATAGTATGAAAGGCAGACAGGGATCAAGTCACACAAGATAAATGTGGAGTTTGGCTTTTATTTACTCTTTCATATAACAGAAAAATCACTGAAAGATTTAAAAACAAGAGAGTAAGGGGCAGTGCCCGTAGCTCAGTGGGTAGAACCCCAGCCACATACAACCAATATGATGAGTTCAAACCCAGCCCAGGCCAGCTAAGTAACAATGACAATGGCAAAATAGCTGGGCACTGTGGCAGGTGCCTGTAGAACCAGCTACTTGGGAGGCTGAGGCAAGAGAACTGCTTAAGCCCAAGAGGTTTGAGGTTGCTGTGAGTTGTGACGCCACAGTACTCTACCAAGGGTGACATAATGGGACTGTCTCAAAAAAAAAAAAAAAAAAAAAAAAAAAAAAAAGGCCCCAGGGGCGGGGGCGGAACCGGTGGGGCCCACCCTAAAACAGAACACTTGGGGGGGCCGGGGTTCCACGAAGTGTGTAT
>CAUYPK010072888.1:0-17571 GCA_963574355.1 Loris lydekkerianus | reverse complement strand
CAACCCTCCGTTCGCCGACTCAGTCCAGCGTGTGCGCCGGGCGCGGGGGGTGGGCGCGTCCAACCCCGGGGGGGGGGGGGGGGGGGGCCGGCCGCGTGGCCGGAGGGAGGGGAGGGGGCACCGAGGAGCCGGGAGAAGGGCGGGGTGGGCGAGAGGCTCCCGCACGCTGAAAACAAACACAAACAGTTCAGACTGTGTGGGGAAAGTTGATTTTAGCGTCCCTGGAGGGACAATAGGAACTGGCCTGGAAGCCTCCCGGAGCGATGGAAAGTCCAGATTGTCAGTTTTGCCTGCGAAGTAAACCGGGCAAGTGGGGCTGCAGACTGACATTGACAGGCAGGTGGGGCCAAAGGCCGGGGCAGTTACAAGTGTAGCTTTGGAAAACTCTATAGGCCAACCTTCGCACCAAATCTCAAGATGGGCTTGCTCAAGGAAAAGGATCATGTGAAAAGTCTGCACCCCACCCCTCCTCTTTCCTGCCTTGGGCCAGCAGAAGAGCCCAGGCGGTGCTCTCACAGTCCTGGTGTCACACACTCAGGTTGATCTGTTTCCTGGTGTCACACACTCAGGTTGATCTGTTCTCTTTGGAGGTCAGAGCTTCAAAATGCTTTGTCTATTTTAGGGTCGCTGTTGGAAATGCCGGCATCATGTGCCCAAACTTTTCTACCCTGTGGAAGGTTTTTCCTTTTTCCTTGTAAAAGAGAGCAAATCAAGAGGGATTTCAGAGTGATGGGGTGAATGTTGCCTAGTAACTCCCATCTCCAAGAGGAGTTGGAGTTGCAGTTAAATATTGGGAGTTGGGGGGTTAAATATTGGGAGAGACTGTTCTAGCTCTATTTGGTCTGTGTGCCTGTTCATGGGTCACAAAGAAATTGGGGAGTTGTGGTTGTTGCTAGTTAGAATGTGTTTCTATGTGTGTTGCAAATAGGAGACATGATGCCTTTTTAAAATGCTGCTGAGATAAAAAGGCTGTAGGAATTGACAATCGTGTTTTATTGGCTCCAGTTTTAAAACCCTTTTTAATGAGCCCTAGCAGAGGGTTTCTTTCTCTTTTTAGAAAAGAGAAACAATATCCTCTCAGTTTCTCATGATAAAACATCATGATTCCAGATGCCAAGCTACTTCAGCCTAAACCATCAAAGTGTTACATTAGGAAAGTACTTGGTTTGAAAATCTAGCCTGGCATCCTTCCTTCAGAATGATGGCTAAAGGATGGTTCCCCCTTGCTCAGCCTTATGGAATTAAATGTTTGGGGTGTCCCTCCCCTATTGTGTCCTACCAAATCTAGGTAACGAAACTTTTAAGACATGAAAGATGCTCTCCACAGTTGTTTAGGGAGCACTAGTGTTAAGGTGAAGCCAACAGGAGGCATGAGAAATCTGGAACTTACAGCAAATCCTGTAAGTTGATTTTTCTAATATCTCTGGGAGATAAGTTAGTGAATTGTGGTGTTAAAAAAAATGACACTACAACAATAGCAGAAGCAATTGTGAATCCAAACCCTCATGTGTGTGAAGACGAGCACAAGCCTCAAGAACAGAGCATGAAATGCATTTTTATTTTGTAAGTGTTTTTCATTTGTCTAAAGATCAAAATGGCAAGCTCTATGTGATAGGCCAAGATTGCCACACCAGCAGGCATTGGTGATTAATATTCTGTCATTCTAATTTTGATCACTTTTAAATGACCTATAAGTATACTTTATTTGGCATATGTCATACATATTCAGTAAGTCAGACAACATAGCTATAGTCCCGAACATATGTATATTCATATTTGTAAATATATGTATAATCTACCATAAAGTTAGAAACCTAGGGGGATAATAAAATTAAGATTTAACTTATTCTGAGAGTAATTTTGGCAAATGAGCTTTGTAAGTTTTATTCAATAAATAATTTCTGAAGCCTTCAATGCGCTTTTATCTAGTAAGTATGTGCTAAGATTCAGTGTTAGAAAAGCTGACTTTCAAAATGCAAAATCTGTTTCCCACCTTAGTCTGGATTCAGCACATCACCTGGGGCCTGCTGGCCTGTCCTGGTGGATGGCTGAGATACCAGGCTGCCTGGTGCCGTGACGACACCTTCCAGCTTCACTGGGTCATATCATTTGAAGGATATGTAGTGGTGTCTGACCACTGAATGCTTACAAGTGTCATGGATACTGCAAGAATCTGATACTTCTGCCTTAGGAAGAAAACTGTATTTTCCTGTAAAAGAGGAAGATATATGAAAGAAAATAGTTTATGTGAAACTACTGTTGATCTTAAAGCAATATACTTTAGATTTTGTTCCATTATTAGTAAATGTAGCCTTTAAAATTTTAGAGAGTAGTCGCATTATTCAAATTTTAATTCACAGGAAGAATGCCAAGAGCTTAACTTTAATGTAGACAAAAATGTTATTAAGTTGCAACTAATACTATTAAATCAGCCCATTTATTATAGCACCAGCATAATATAAAAAATTTCTCTCAGCCTTTCATGTAGTTTAACAGAGAGATAAATGCGTTAGCCAGTTGTTTTTGAGATGACATCACTTTTTTTCAAGACAATTGAATAAAAGGACATTGTACTTGTTACTTTTTGCTCACCTGTGGTTTTTAAAGTCTAAATATGAAAGAATTACTCAATTTAGAGAGGAAGATGAAAATTAAAACTGACTAGTCTTTTGGAGTAAGTACAAAATGTAAGCAAATAGAATAACTTCAAGAGAGAATTTAGTTGGTCAAGAATATGTGAATATGTCTATAGCAACCAGAAGTATTAATATAATAATAATAATATAAATACAATTTTAAAGATTATTAAATAATTTTGAATTTGTATTAAACCTAGAAAACATAGCAACTCAAGAATAAAATCTTATATAAATACTCAAATTAATTTTACATTTTTGCTTTTGTTGCTTAGTTTTTCTGAGTATGCCATTTACTCAGATTCATACTCTATTTTTAATAAACTTAAACAACAGGACAATAGATAAAATAAAATAAGAAACTTGCTACCATTATATTCAAGTACATAAATAAGTAATTTAAGAAGATAATACTTGACAAAGGATATAAAGTTTCAGTTGGACAGGAGAAATAAGTTTTGGTTATTTATTGTATACCACATGGACTATATTAATGTATATTTAAAAATATCTAAAAGGGCATATTTTAAACATTCTCAACACAAAAAATTACAAGTAAGTGAGGTCTTGGATATATTAACTGGCTTGATTTATTCTTTCTACTATAGATATATCAAAACATCACCTTGTACTCCCCAGTTATATGTAATTTTTATTTATAAATTAAATTTTTAAAAATTTTTTGAAGATGACAAGACAAGTAGACAGAAATTAAAATATTTTGAATTCTTGTTTCTTGATTACTTTTGTTTGTTTGTTTTATTGCAAGAAATATGGAACGTAGGAAATAAGTTCCTGAAAAAGTTTTTGGAAACATCAATATCAAAGTCTTCTAAACCATAAAAATGTAACTTAATAAAATGATATGATATGCAATGTTTAGTACATTAAAGACTTAGACTTCCCTAAGTTTAGCTTATGTAACCCCAAAAGATTTTTTTATATTTTTAAATTCCAAAGTATAAATTAGTAATATCCCAAATAAATCACATTGAGCTAGATTAATTTGTTTTACATTTTCATTGCACCTTATACAACATGACTGTTAAATAAATTCTTATTGAAAGTTGAATGAAGATTATGAAACAAGAAATTAATTATGAACTGAGTATTATACTTCATCAATACATTACTCAATCTACATTACTATCGATCACAGCAAAAGTCCTTTGAGCCCTTTCCAGGTAAATATCTGAATAAGATGATTGAAAAACATTCATAAAAGTAACTATATACTTTTAAATATTTAACCACTAGCTATTAAGTCCTGTGTAGAGTCCCCTATTGGAGTGTAGTTTCTAGGAAATGATATTTTGTAGACAAGGAGACTATCTTATAAAGATTTCACTTCCTATAAAACATAGCTTAAAGATTTCACATAAAGTAATGTAAGAATTTATTGAAACATCAAGAGTACTAGTTACCTATTTGCTAAAATGACTTGCAATGATTAAAAAGCCATCAGATTTCCTAACACTCAGCTTTGATTCCTGGCTTTGGAGCTTGGAAAGTGTATCTTTAAATGTAGGACAATAGTTTCTATTGGTTCTCTTTCTAAGAACCAAAAACAACCTGAAAGCAAACTTAGCAAAGCAAACTTAGCAAAGCAAACATAACCTTGTATCCGTGCATTCTAAATTGTTACTTCCCTTCATATCAATTTGATACCCTCAGATTAAAAGTTGTTAGGTAGTTAAATTTTGTATCAGAAGTTACTCAGCCATTCAGAATACAAATTGTTTATTATTTGAAACAGGACCATTGATTACAAAATAATATCACAGGTGTGAAAGTCAGATAGTTATATCTTACAAGTACAAGGCAATTAGAGTGAATATTAATGTATTGTATTGGCAAGGGGACTTACTGACAAAAGTGGACCTTTTCAAATTTTAATTAATGCTTGTATTTTCCCCATTTTTAATGACTTATTGAGGTTAACTCATTACCTTAGCTAATGTCTACAAATCTCAATTTTCTTAACTTCAAAACACAATAAAAAATGTGTTGTCTTACATACAACAGATCCTATATACCACCAGGTTATGTTCTAAACACTTTATAAACATTAACTTACTTAATTTTTATCACAGCCCTAGGGATAGATACCATCATTAGCTTCATATTCTAGGTGGAAAAATTGATGCACAGAGAAGTAAAAAACATTGTGCCATTGGTTGCAGAGCTGAGCCCAGGCGTGGTGGCACTTGAGTCAAGGCATCCATTGTCCCTTGATGTTAGACTAGAATTCTAATGATTGGCTGTAGAATTATAGGTAGAGTTAAGACTTTTCTTTTAAAAAAGAAATGTATGAGGGTTAAATACTTGTATATCTGATTTTAAAAGAAGTTAGGACAGTCATTATTGTAGGCCAAGGGTCAGCACTTTTTTTTCCTACAAAAAGCCAAATAGTAATTATTTTTGGCTTTAGGGTCACGAGGTCTTTGTTGCAACTATTCCACTCTCTTTCTGTGGGCAAAAACAGCTAAGGCAATATGTAAATAAATGAGCCTAGCTGCAGTGCAGGCAAACGGTGGGCATTGAAATTTTATATAATACTCACATGTCGTGAAATGTTTTTCTTTTGATTTTTTTCCCTGCCATTTAAAAATGTATACATCATTCTTCGTTTTTGAGCTCTATAAGGACAAGAGAGAGGCTGCATTTATTCTGTGGGGCATGGTTTGTCAACCCCTGTTCTAGGCACCAAAAAATAAAGCCCTTATTCTAGTAGAAAAACAATCCCATAAGTTTTCATCCTTTCTTTCAGAAAGACCTCAAGTCTAAATAATTCTACTATGCCAAGTTAGAACTTCAAATTTTCAGAATAAGACTTAAAACTTTTCATAGTGATCCTAAGAAAGCTAACCAATGATTAATTAAAACAATGAATAAGTTGCTTACTTTTATCAAGCATACTAGAGATAGAACCTCTTAATTCAGAAGAGGCTTATATATTGTTTATTCAGTATTTTAGTGATTTCCAGTAGGAAATCTGAGTAGGCAGGTAGTTTAACACACTGCACACTCCCAATTAGCTAGGCATATAAATAAATGTGAACATTGTTGTAAATGCCATTCTTTATCTCTAGCTTCTTTGATCAAAGGGCATGTGTTATCAGGATTCTTGACTTCTGAGTGAACCAACTGGATTAAGTATGTCTGTAGATCCTCCCTGCCTTTTCCAAAGTGCATAACCTGTGGAGAAATACTTACCCCACTGCTGGTTTGTCTTATGTGTGTCTGTTTCCCCCTCTAGATGGTGACTTCTCTCAATATTTGTAACCAACGCACTTAACTCAATGTCTGACTTTCATCCAAAAATGTGAGCTTGTTATAAATTGATATGTGTCTTAAATATAACTAAGGTGAACACATAAGATTTGGCTCAATTTAGTGTGAATTAGCAGAGCCAATGTGAAATAAAATTGAAGGTAATTTTAGAGATGATTATATACACACACACACATATACCTGTTGTTTGCCAATAATATTAATAATAGCAGCTGTCACGAACTGAGCATCCAACCCAAGCTTGACATGTCGCTTAAATGGTTTCTAATCCTTATAGCACCCTTGCAGCTTTTTTTAAAAACCAGAAAACTGAGGCTCAGAAAAGACAAGTAATTTGACCAATTATCTGAATACTGTTGAGTGGAGAGTCCTTGTCACCTGGAGAAAATGTTCTCATTTTGGGTGTATATTGTATATTGAGTGTATATTTCTAAAAAACAAACTCTGATCTATGCTCTTCATATATTATTTTAACCATACCATGGAAATCATTAAAATTTCACATATCTACCCTTTTTTCCAGCCACTCAAGCAATGAAGAAGAATGAGGAGATTACATTAGAAAGCCAGAATTCTATCCTGCTGGTCTACCACAATTAATTATTAGTTCTGAGATTAAGGGGCTAAATAATGTGGTTGCTGAAATTAGTCACTACACTATTGACTTACTAAAAATAGAGTGAACAAATACATGCTGAATAAAAGTAGGACTTTCAGATTACCTGTGAAAAACAATCTTGAAAATAAAACAAAACCTAACAAAGCCTTGAAGCTTGAATTTGAACCAATATTTTCCCTGGATTCCGTGGGTTATAGGACTAGGGTATCAGATTTGTTTCTGTGACAATGAAACACTATTCCTGTTAGTGATGCTCTCAGATGATCAATACAACAGGTAGAAGCTAGAATTATAAAAATGCCTGTGTGTTTTAATAACATAAAATAAGATCCATCAGAAATTTATTATTTATATTTTGTTTCAAGAAAATCATTTTAACAATTGTTATGGCATAAATGTTTATACTTTCTGCCATTCATTTATAATTTCAGAAAATGTATTTATTTTCCATGCCCTTTCCATTGACTTCCAGGATGATTCATGATGCATGAATTACTAATGATTTCTTTAAAATGAAACAAAACAAAAGCAGTATTTTGAGCAGGAGGGCAAGTTAGCCAGAGGAAGCACTGTCAATCGTAATGGAGATGAGGCAGTAAGTGTGTCCTTTTTACTGTAAATATCAGAGGGACTTGTCTATTCACAAGTAATATTAATGGAAATAGTGTTAGAACTACTAGCAACATGAGAAGCAAAGCAGAAAAGTACTAGGGAATGTCTATAATGGGGGGGAAATGAAATAGGAAATAAAATATAGGGAAGTAAAAAAGGAGAAAAACAAGCAGTAAGAAAAATACAAGAAAATATGGGGAATCAAACAAATTATTAAGCAATAAACTATCTGAAAAAAAGAAGAAAAGCAAAACTAGTAGTAGAATAAGATGAGCAAGAATATCATAAAGATTGAAGATTAGGTGTTCACTATTTGTTGGACAGATAACAACAAATTGAAAAGCATTAAAATTACAACATAACCAACCTAATATAATTTGCAGAGTTTATAGAAAGAGTTCCATTAAAAAGAAAAAAAAAGTCCTCAAAAGAAAAAAACTTTTCACAAGCAAGAAGTTTAATATGGTACCTCACCCCCTATCATTCCATTTAGTAAATAATTAACACAAAATAATTACACAAGCACTATATGCTGGAGAGAGGGAAAGTGCCCACACGAGAACACTATGGAACAGAGCCGGAACCTTGTCTGGCCACAGAAGACTGTCTCTGCAGAAAAGGTTCAAGATGAGCCTTGAAAGATGAGATAGTAAAGGGCAGGGAACCTGTGACCTCAAGGCCACATGTGGCCTTCCGGCTGTCCTAGCGTGACCCCTCCAAGGAATCCAAACTTCAAAGAACAAATAAATCCTTCATTTAAAAGATTGTTCTGTAAAATTTGGATTCAGTTCAAAGGCCACACTCAGGGATCCAGAAGGCCACTTGTGGCCCCCAGACTGCAGGTTCCCCACCCCATCTAGGAAGGTAAGATTGACAATTGGAGGAGGCAGAGCTGAGAAAAGAGCACATGAAAAAGCTGCCAGGCAGAAAAGAGCTTGGCAGTGCTTCTGGAAACTGAAAAAAAAAAAAAAAAGGCATATGTGGATAGGGATGTTACAGGAGGCATTGTCCAGAAGGAGTTGGTTGTGGGCCCTGCTGAGGATTATACACTACACAGACAAATCCTTGAATGGAAAAGTCAGGATTTTTTTTTTTGTTTTAATCAAACTGAGAAAAAAAGCAATACTATGATGGAAAATATTGCTGCCTTTGAGGTCATAAACCTACGTGAGTGTCCTGGCTCCATTTTAGCCCATTTTAACTGAGTCCCACATTAGGAACATGGGTTAATCATTATAGTTCTAACTACTTCACAGGGTTTGGGTAAAGATCAGATGAGATCATAGAAATACTTCACATAAGATGCTATTTAAAATTAATATGTCATTAATTTTAGAAGACATATTCAGCAAATGCACCTGAATATACTTTCACCCATCAGGAAAACCCTGGAACATATTTGTGATTTCACTGACAGCACAGAAATAGAGACTTTTGAGAATGAAGTTGAAGGGCCCTATAGGGAAGACCAAGGGCATCAGAAAGAAGTGGGAACAATGGAGTTTTTACTCCTCTCAGCAATTTATATTTAATTCTTCAAAAGGAAAGGGGCCTTTTGAGGTATAAAAGTCTTTCATTTCTTCCTTTCCTAGAACAGAGTCCCTCTTCTTTTGAATCTCAGGAATTTAAGTTTAGTGGCTCCCTTTTCTGCTGCTTCCAGAGCCCCTCACATACACACGTCTGGCTTCTCTTCTCCCAGAGCGCCTGTGAAGGGGCTGGTGCATTGCACCTGCGTGGGGACTCTGAACTTGCTCAGAGCTCAGCTGGGCCACTGTATGGAGACCGGCTCACTGGAGGCTGCAGAGATGTGAACTGAAGAATTGCCGTCAGTCTCACTCCCCTGCCTTATGTGCCTTCTGGTGCCTCTGAAGACAGGCAAAGCCAGTGAAGTGGAGAAGAGGACGGGAGAAAGTATCAACATCCCAGAAGGAAGAGTTGCTGAGGATGTAGGGGCATTGTTGAAAAATGTGAATAGATAGATAGGTAGGCACGCGCGTGTGCATATGTGTGTGTGTGTGTACACAAACTGCAGATTCTTGGGTACTAGCTTTGAATTTTCTGTACAGCAACTTTTGAGATGTGTTTTTATCTGATAAAAGTCTATTCTGAATGTCAGGGTAGAGGCGGGATGGTCAAAAATTCATAATCTGGCATTGAGTGAGGAATTTTAGAGTGGGGAAGGTGAATTTGACGTCATGAAGAAAATAGTCATATTTGTAAATCTTGCTTAGAACAAAGCATCAGACAGATGGCCCTGATTTTTAGCACCCCTCACAACCCATCACAGCAGAGCATCCTGCACAAAAGGAAGGAGTTAGAAGGGGTATAAAACCTGTGAGTCAGAGAAGGCGACTGCAGAAAACACTTTAGTGCTGCAAGATGCCCAGTGGGCCCTCAGCACTGTTTCCTGTGAATTAGCAGTTCATTGAGACAGTGAATATGGGTATGTCACAGCGGCAGAAGTGTATGCCTGGTGGCACAGACCACAGTGGTGGTTTGGTTACTATAGTAACTGTACCACCGCTGTCAGTGGTAATTCCTGTAATGTCTCTCTCTTAAGGATTTCGCAAGCATTCACTCCAAAATGATGAGAAAGAAACAGAAAGAGAGAGAGAGAGAAAGGCAATATGAGGGGAAAATAAAAAGAATAAGGTTATAATGCAAATATCTTACTGCTCTCTGTAGGGTAATATTTAGAAATAAACATATCCTACATCAAGCGCACAAAGTGAACTCAGTGTAAGACCCATAGGTCAGACAAATGTGATTTCAAATCCCACTTCCACCACTTACAACTGTCTCTCCTTGAATAATTTACTTAACCCATTTTCAGATTCCTCACCTATAAAATGTGCATAATAGTGCCCAGTACATTAGGGTAATTTTAAATGCTGAAATGATGTACGTACAAGACTTTGTAGAGTCGCTGGCTGTGAGTACTTAATACTCAATAGCTCTTATTATAAGAATACTTCTGTTTCCGTCAAACAGCCTTTCTGTTCACTTTTTACAACTCTTTAATTCCAGACAAAAATGTCTACTTTCCAAAAAATCGGAGTTTGATTTCTACAACCTGAGTCCCAATGCTGTTCTGATTGTGATAATGCTGAAGAAGTCTCCTTTTATCTACCGTTTGTGTTTTACGTTTATGTTCATTTTATTCATCTTTGAGTGACATACAGAACCCAGGCCAAGCCGGGGTCTGTTCCATCTTCTTGATCTATTTTCATACAATCAAAAAGCTGTAAAATTCATGGTAAGTTCATATTGGACAGCTTTATTGAGATGCAGTTCACATACCGTACAATTCACCCATTTCAAGAATATAATTCTTTGGTTTTTAGTCTATTTACATATTTGTGTAGCCATCACCACAGTCAATTTTAGAACATTTTAGTCCCACTTCTCCTCCTCCCAAAAAAACCCATACCTGCTAGCAGTCAGCAGCTATTCCCCACCACTACCACTGCCCTCAACTTCCCCACCCCCAGCCACACACAACCACTAATCTACTTTCTGTCACATGGATTTGCCTATTGTAGACATTTCGATATAAACAGGGTCATACACTATGTGGGGGCTTTTTGACTTTATTTTTTTTTAGGTAGCATAATGTTTTCAAGGTTCACCCATGTTGTAGCGTGTAGCAGTACTTCATTCCTTTTTATGGCCTAATAATAAGCAGTATTTCTTTGTACAAATATACTACATTTTATTGGTTTGTCACTTCATAGACATTTGGGTTGTTTCCACTTTTCGTTACTGTGAATAGTGCTGCCATGAGTATTCATATACAATTTTGTGTGTGTGTCCTTAAGTTTTCACTTATCTTGAGTATAACCTACACCTAGGAGTAGACTTGTTGGCTCATATGGTAATTCAGTTAACTTTCATAACCTCTGGAGGAACTTCCAGATGGTTTTGCAAAGCAGCTGCACAATTTTGCATCCCCACAGCAGCTTACGGGGGCTCTGATTTCTCCACGTCTTTGCCACCACTCAGCATACGTCTTTTTCATGATAGCCATTCTAGTGGCTATGACGTGCTGTCACATCGTGGTCTGCATTTCCCTGATGGGTAATCATACTGAGCATCTTTTCACATACTTACTGGCTGCTCGTTTGTGTACTTTGAGAAGTATCTTCAGACACAGTGACACACACCTATACTCTAGGCTACTTGGGAGGCTGAGGCAGGAGGAATCCTTGAGTCTAGGAGTTCAAATCCAGCCTAGGCAACATAGGGAGACTCTGTCTCTTAAAAAAAAAAAAAAAAAAAAAATTTAATCCTTTGGCCATTTTTTTTTTAATTGTGCTATTTGTCTTTTTATTATTGAATTGTAAGAATTCTTTAAGCATTTTTAGTAGAGCTTTCTATGGTACCTAGATCACAGCTGAGGCTACCTTCTGTGGGAACTGAGTGTTCTATTTGACAAAATGAAAAGAAAATGAATACAGATGTACAGAGGAAAATTCTATATGACAACTATTAAAAATCTTCATTTTGGGGTGTGGTAAAGAAAAATATCTGTGACTGATTTGGGTATTGTTTGTTTTCCTCTTCATGTGATATCTTAGCTTTGTATTTGGCATGATATTTCTCAAATGACAGTCTGGACTTAGATGAGCAAATCTTTTACTCAAAGAAAAAATGCTCATTACTGAAATTACTTACTTAAATTTTCCTAAAGGCATGCAAGATATATTTTTTGCAAACAATGTGTATACAATAATCATTTGGGGGAAATAAGGTAGAATTCTTTGATTTCTAAAATGTTATAACTCATAAGAGCCACCATAGAAGAAGAAGAAACACTGTATGTCAAAATGAAACAAACTAAGAGAAGCTCTCAGTTTCATGGTGATGCTAAGCATTCCTTCTGGGCATCAGCCGGAAACAGAGAAGCAGAGAAGCGCAGGATTTTCAGTCACAGCAGAGATCCAGCTGAGGCTTCCCCACACCTAGCACCAAGGCACATTCTGACATGGAAGAGCTAAATTCGTCCTGAGAATAACTTACCCAGTTCCTCTTCCCTTTGGAGTCTCCTTGCAATTTTCCTGAAGGGGAAAAAAGTATCTGCTGCTTTTGACAGGAATACTTTTACTCCTCTGAGTAGGTGAAGTACTGTTACTTCACTAACTGTTCCTTTAAGTGGTGCCTATACAAGAATCATCAGAGAATTGCTCCCTAGCCTTAGTGTCTATGCTTCTGGATAGAACAATTTCTACTTTGATTATGAATCTCTATGAACAATCAAACTTTCTTTCTTTCTTTCTTTCTGGGTTTTTTTTTTTTTTGAGACAGAGTCTTACTTTGTTACCCTTGGTAAAGTGCTGTGGCATCATAGCTCACAGCAACCTCAAACTCTTGGGCTAAAGCAATCCTCTTGTCTAGCCTCCTGAGTAGCTGGGACTGCAGGCACCTGCCACAGTGTCCAGCTATTTTTTAGAGATGGTGTCTCACTGTTGCTCAAGCTGGTCTCGAACCTGTGAGCTCAGGTAATCCACTCGCCTTGGCCTCCCAGAGTGTTAGGATTACAGACGGTGAGCCACCATGCCCAGCCTCAAACTCTTGCTTTCTATGAAAAGATTTATATCTCTATTATATAATAAATAGTGCAGGGTGTAGAAATTATCACCTCACATTTCTTTATCTGGACAGTCAAAGGACAAGACATTATCAAAAATATGTAATAATCTTATAGATTCCAGAATGTATTACCACCAGATCTCAAGAAAGGGGATACCCTCTCCAAATAAGTCACTTTTAAAAAATCTTTAGAAGGCACTGTCTTTCCTTGGCAGAAGCCTTAGGCATATAGAAAAGGAACCTAATTCTAGTCAGTCTTTTCAGAATACCTCAAGTCCTAACACACTTCACCGGTCACACAGGCATTCTCATATTCAAAACTTGGAAAGAGAGAAAGTAGACGAGGCCAAACTGAAGAATTTAGATACCACTGTTAATGCAATCAAATAAATTCAAAGTCTAGTATTTTTCCAGAATTAGGGAGCAGCAAACTAAACCAGCACAACGAAGTGGGCACCCCTGTACAAGAAAGAGCCCCTCAAACCTTCCATCAGTGCAGTTGAAATAATAATCCAAGTTCTAGAAAACAGTAATAATCCAAGTTCCAAAACAATCCAAGTTCTTTTTGACCTAGTAAGAGTAATCTCACCACAGAAAGATTTTTCTAGAGAATGCTTCACAGTTTGGTCTTCTTGTGACAAGGAAATGCTAGAGTCTTGGAGCATGAGAAACATTTAAAAATGCCTGAAAGCCCAAAGAAATTCATGTCTATAATCTTATAGATGCTAATTAGAGAGTCTGCTACAAAAGCTTGTGGAAATCACGTCTCTATGTAAGCTGGGTCTGTTCTTATCTGCTCCTCTGTCACAGACACAGCAGCCCTAGCACCAGGCAGAGTAGTAGATAAGGAGCCTGCCTCTGCATAGCCCGCATTCCCCACACAGAGAACAGTCAGCAGTTTGCTGTGAAGCACAGCAGCTGTGTGGTGAGATCAGGAAGATCTTTTCTCAAGGCAGCCATGCAAAGTTGACCAGAAGGGCTTCTTCTCAAGTACCAGTGCCCCAAAACATAGTGTGAGACTCAGTCTTTTTCAGTCCTATGTTCCTGTTGGCTGGACTATTCTATTAAAGAAGGCTCTATTAGTCTGCTTGGGCTGCCCGTAAGAGAATATCAAAGATTGGTGGCTTAACAGAAGTTTGTTTTCTCACGTATCAGGAAGCAGGAAGGTCGAGAGCAAGAGATCAGCAGAGTTGGTCTCTGGCGCAGCCTCTTTTCCTGGTTTCCAGACACCTGCTTTCAGGCTGTGGCCGCACGTGGCCTTTTCACCGTGCATGCTTGGAGAGACAGATCTGTGTGTCTTCCTTCCCTTATAGGGGCGGCAGCCCTGGTACATTAGGACCCTGAATGTATGACCGCATTGAACCGTAATTACCTCCTCAAAGGCCCTGTCTCCAGACAAAATCACTTTGGAGGTTAGGACTTCAACATAGAAATTTGGGAGAAAACAATTTAGTACATAACAAAGGCCAACACTAGAACCCAGGGAATTAGAAAACATGTTAATGAAAGTAACTGAAATGTTACTTTTCAACTAGATTCATACAGACAAATTTATACAAGCAGTTGAACAATTATCCAAGTCGGCAATGTGTAAACAGCTCTTCCAGTAATGCAAAACTAGAAGAGAAAAAAATGAAGATTTGCTTTCCTTGGTCCCACAAAATGAGGCCTAGGCCAGTAGTCTTCTTAATTAAATCCATCTTCCCTAGCCCCACCCCAGAGATCCTAAGTGAACTGGTCTGGAATGTAGTCAGAGGAACCTGCATATTTAGCAACATCCCTGCTGATTTTCCTGTGAATGGATTTTGGATCACACTTTGAGAATCACAGGACTAAACAAATAGTTGTTTCTGTTTTCCAATTTGCTGTGTAGCTATAGAACAGTGGTTCTCAACCTGTGGGTCACGACCCACAGGAACTGTATTAAAGGGCCGTGGCATTAGGAAGATTGAGAACCAGTGCTATAGAAGATAGGAGAAAATACTGATCATAATAAATTGATAGATCTATATAGGGAAAGTTTGTTGCAATTCACAAGAAAGCTAATTAACTGGCATAATAAAAAGGGAAGTGAGTCATAGAAAAAGTTCTTAAAAGTACCAGATTCTACAAGTTTAATTTCCTAATGATGGAATTTGGGTTTCTGTTGCACTAGAGAATTTGCAGGATAAGTCAAGCCAAGCCACATAGTGTAGTGTCCACAACTTGGCTTCACAGAACGTAGTAATCTTTCCAGGATAATCTGTGTCTGCATGGCAAAGGTCAGGTGATTGAAAAGAATGCATCTCCAGATTGCTTGATTGGGTGGGTCTCAGAGGCTCCTGTGAGTGCTGCTTTAAGTGGGGGACACTGGAAGGCCTCCCCGACCTCCCCAAACCCTCCAGCTAGGATTCACTTTGGCACCATTTCCCCTTCAGGGTTGACAATGAAGCAAAGAAAGAAAGATCTGGCTCCCTGCAACGAGGGAGAGAAAAGCAGAGGAATGTAAGAGATTCCTATTTCACCAGCAGCAGCAGGGTGCCGCAAACTAGATCCCACAAGCCAGGCCTCATTGTCTCCGCAGCACACAAACCCACAGCCCGGATCAGCCCGCACCCCCCAACAGATAATCCTCTGCTTTCCTCTTAGCCCCAGGAAGATTACATAGAGTTTTTCTTCCCCTACAAATAAATGCCGGTCCCTTTGGGAAGGTCTCGGCTGAAACTCCTTTTCTTGGAGATGAACACCTCCTTGTTGCTATGAATATTCCCGAAGAAGCTGGGAGGAATATATTCTGCTACTAACCTTTCTCGCTGTCTCCCTGCATGGCCACTCCTGCAGTGACTCTCCAACTGGAAAGAGCCCAGTTGGCAAGAGGCTGGCTCCAGCTCCTCCGAATGAGTTTTGTTGTTTCCCCACGAGGAATCTCCCCTGGAGTTAGAGTAATGGATGAAATTGGGCTCTAGCTCATGAGACCATCGTCCCTCCTTTCTTTCTGCACTCCTTTCTTCAGAATGTCATGTTATTAAAATATACACTTTTACCATTACATTTTAGATGCTTAGAGACAAACTTCTGAACTTAAATTTTCATTATTATTCTTGTGACTTTCTGTGCTTTTTCTTCTGCAGCATATACCAAAGTTTCTTTAGCTCGGAGAGTCACTCTTACCTCTTTCAAAAAGCCAGCCAGATGGGAGGGGGAGAGAAGTCTCAGTAATGAGATTGGTTCTCAGGAGGCAGCATAGTCTAATAACTGAGCTTTATCAAGAGTTTAAATGCAGGCATTACTTATCACTCCATCACTAACGTGAGAGTGATGCTTTCTCTCCTCTTGTCACTAGGCGATATGGAACTTGAATGGCTCTTCTGCCACAGGCTGCAAAGAGCCACTTCTCTCCTGAACAGAAAGAAGAGCTTTCTTCTAGCACACAAATACTGGTTGTCCCCAGCAGCTCGCTCAGTAGCAAGCGTCTGTGCTCCTGAGCAGTGCGACCCTGCATCCCTCTTGCAAGCAGGAGGATTAGTCTGAGAGCTCATGCTTGCCACGCAACTTCCTTGCGGCGATGTGGGAGGATTAATAAGATGCTATTTCCATTGCAATTTATGCTCTTCAGGAGAAAGGTGCTAAGTACTAGGTATTAGAATTAGGGATTATATAGGTAATCAAGCAAAGAAGATATTCAACTGCCTCTAGTTACTAAAGAAAGCTTTAATCTGGGAGGTGGGGAAATGTGGTGAAAATAAAGTTGACTGCTCCCCATGAAGCAAAGGACCGAGAATGGAGTGTCATGTGCCATGGACGGTATAGAGATAGACCCGTCCTGGGCTTTGAGGCTTATGATTTACTCCTGGGGTCGGGGTGGGGTGCTACATTTCACTGGTTCACGTGAAGACCTGAAGGCTTTGGTGTTGTATCTGACACTGCCATCTTAGCCAATCTGCAGGTTTGGTGCCTAGAGAACTGTGACTAAAACAGAAGCAAACTAGCCATCCTCATGCTGGAGGACACGGTCACATTCTGAAATGGGACTTGTCAGAGCAGGATGGTGGAGGCCCCCTGTGAGCTACTGGGCTGGGATGAGAAGAGAAAGGGCCGGAGGATGGTCAGTTACAATGAAATGTGTAAAGCTACACCTAATAAAGATGCTGATCTTCACACGGTCACACACGTAGGAAGTGACGAAGTTAGAACATAACTCGGGTTTTCAGATTTTCAGATTTTCAAGTCCTGGTTTCTTTCACTTATTTATTATATGTCCCTAGGTATGGTTTGCCTAACACAGGTAAAATATGAGACAATTCCAGATAGTCCTTGAGAACTCATTTTAAAATGTGCAATAGTTAGGTTAGGTATTACTATATATTAATGTATATCAAAAAGAAAACCACCACGAAGTCCACGATTTCATAAATATAACTGTTTAGAACAATGGTTCTTCCCAATACTGGTTGTACATTAGAATCACTCAGAAAGATTTTAAAAAATGATACTGGGTCCCACACTAGGTCCTTAAATCAGAATCCCTGAGAAGTTCTGAGATTTTATAAAATGCTCTCCCAGCCTGCATTAGAAATTACAAGGATAGGCTGGGATTTTTTTTTTTAAATTTTTTTATTGTTAAATCATAGCTGTGTACATTAGTGCAATCGCCTGTACCCATTCTAAGATGCACCATAGATGTGGCCCCACCCATTACCTTCCCTCCACCAAAACCTCCCCCCTCCTTTCCCCTTCCTTGGCCCTTTCCCCATAGTCTTGTGCTATAGTTGGGTTATAGCCTTCATGTGAAAGCTATAATTTAGCTTCATAGTAGGGCTGAGTACATTGGATACTTTTTCT
>CAUYPK010072887.1:0-26692 GCA_963574355.1 Loris lydekkerianus | reverse complement strand
TTTACAGTTTTTCTTTAGCAATAAATATTGAAAAGCATTTAACCTACTGATTCCTCAATTATTGTAATTGTTTTGGGTATATATTTTTATTTTTGAAATTTACCAGTGGCTGCTGCATTTTCCACCTCGGCTTATATTCGAATCACTAAGTTTTCCCAGTTTTTAGGGTAAAATTAAGGGGGTCGGCTTATACTCAGGTCGGCTTATATTCGAGTATGTGCGGTAAACATTTTTAGGTGTTTTGTAGTTGGAAAGAGCATTAGGCAGATGTTTGTTGAAATTGGATTTGTTTCTAAGGATCCCACTCAATTTTTCAAAGATTGCATTTAGACAGTAAGAAAGTTCTTATGAGATAAGAAATAGTTTTTCTTATTTCTGGGAATAGGAATAAGCCTCCTATTCCCAGAAATTTTCAAGTATATGCTGACTACATGCTCAGTAGTAACACTAAAAAATGTAGTCTGATACTAGGTGGGAATGTGGACTAGATCTGTGGTTCTCACCTAGGGTCAATTTTGCCCCTGAGGTGATATCTAGTACAGTTGGGAGACATTTTCAGTTCACACAACCAAATGAAAGGGGCAGTAGTGCTATTGGCATCTGGTGGGTTGAGGCAAAGGATGCTGCCAAACATTCCAAAATGCACAGGCAGTCCCCCACAGCAAAGAACTATCAGCCCAAAACATCAACTGTTTGGGCTGATATGATAAGAGAGAAATCCTAATTAAATGACTACTATAGTTTCCCTACAAATTCTGGCACTGTATAAGGCTATGAAAAAAACAGGCTATAGATTTAGTTTTAGTTGCAAAAGACTTTTTGATTAGTTAACTTTCTGTTGCCAATACTAAGAGAATTATCGACAAATCAAGATAACTAGATACATGCTTCCAAAGTCATTTATTATTGTTTTAAAAGGTATTTTTCCCTAGAAAAATTTATCTGTTTAGTTTAAGCTAATAGTAAATTTTGCCTGCATCCCTTAAGTCTCAATCAACAGGGAAAAAAATTCTAAAATATGCTTGGCAGTAAAGAAAGATACTTGAGTTTAAAATGGTATAGTAACAATAGATTATTACTGATTATTCTTGAAACTTTGTATTGTATTGTATATTATCACAATCCATCTTCTTCATTAAATACTAATATAACTTTTTTTTTGAGACAAGAGTCTCACTTTGTGGCCTCTGATAGAGTGCTGTGGCATCATAGCTCACAGCAACCTCTAACTCTTAGGCTCAAGCAATCTTCTTGCCTCAGCCTCCTGAGTAGCTGGGACTACAGACACCTGTCACAACATCCAGCTAGGTTTTTAGAATGGGGGTCTCACTCTTGCTCAGGCGGTCTCGAACTCATGAGCTCAAGTGATCCACCCACTTCAGTCTCCTAGAGTGCTAGGATTACAGGCATGAGGCACTGAACCTGGCCTAAATACTAATATAACTTGATTTCAACCTAGAACTTCAAAGTTTCCTATGTTGATAATGAACTACAGAACTATAATTCACACTCACTTCTTAAGAGATGCTTAGTAAGTATGCTTGCTATCTTCAAAATACTAAGAGAGTTGGTGTTTAAGGTGTTCATGTTAGTTTAATAGACCCTTAAAACTTTAAACCTGGAAGGGATCTATAGGACTGTTTCCAGACATAATTAAAGATGGTCACAGGAAACTAAGGCCAGTAAATAAGTCCTCTGGCCAGAAGTTGAAACTAGAACCCAGATTTCCTGATGTACATCTCAGGTTCATTCATTCTTTCATTAACTATATGTACCTTAGCTAGGTTCTTCTCATTCTGCCTCTGGCCTGGTCCTTCCAGTAGTGGCAAGAGCGTCACCTATAATTTCCTATCAAGCTGCCTTAACACCAAATACTCAGACTTTTGTGAAGAGCTAAAGGTAGCAAGCTGAGTATTTTACATCTACTATATGGTATTCCACAACAGCTCAATAGCAGAGGTCCTAACATATATGTAACAGGAACTCAGAAAATATTTCCTACACGGCTCAGAGCTCATCTACCTTTAAGCATGAGCTCAAAAGACTATAGGCATTATTATCTCTGTTTCTTTTCTTTTCTTTTCTTTTCTTTTTTTTTTTTTTGCAGTTTTTGGCTGGGGCTGGGTTTAAACCTGCCACCTCTGGTATATGGAACGGGCCCCCTACTCCTTTGAGCCATAGGTGCCACCCTGTTTTCTTTTTTTTTTTTTTTTTTGAGACAGGGTCTTGCTCTGTCTCCCAGGCTAGAGTATGCTGAAATTATCACTATCATGGAATAACTCATTGCAATCTCAAATTCCTGGGCTGGAGTGATCCTTCTGCCTTACACTCCACATAAGCATAAGCACACAAGAATTCTCAATTCATACATTTTCAGCCTTACAGAAAGTGGAAGTTAGAATGCTACATTCTCCACTATACTATAAACATATTGGGATGGAAAATGTTTTACTCGTTTATATTTCTAACACTTTCCTGTTGTTCTATGATACAACCTGTCAATGTTTGTCAACCTTTAGTATGATATCAGAGGATTACAAAGATGCTGCATGCTGTGATCCTAGCCTCTTGGGAATGACTCATGTCTCACTTTCTTTTTTAGTTTTTTAGAGGCAGGGTCTGGCTCTGTCATCAAGGCTGGAGTTCAGTAACCAAACTGTAGATTACTGTAACTTGAATTCCTGGGCTCAAGGGATCCTCCTGCCTTAGCCTCTTAAGTAGCTGGAACTAAAGGCATGTGCCATCACACCTGGCTAATTAAAAAAAATAGTTTTTGTAGAGACAAAGTTTTGCTCTATTGCTCAGACTGGTCATAAGCTCCTGGCCTCAAGCAATCCTCCTATCTCAACCTCCCGAAGTGTTGGGATTATGGGCATGAACCACCTGCAACCAGAGATATGGGTATGGTATGAACCCCTACTGAACTTCCAGGACTCAGAGGATCATATTTTAGCAAACAAAGCCTAAAAAGGAAACTAGTAAAATGTGATACATTGAGTAAAAGGTCTCACCTGGACCACCTGCCATAGGAAATCCTGGCTCCACCCTAACAGAACTTCCAGCTCCCATAGGTCCATTCATTCTCACATCTTGGCTTCGGTTCTGAGCCAAAGCCAGGTTGATAGCACCTTCCCCTGAAAATGATAATCAAGTTATTAAAAGGAAATCATCATCAGAATAAGATACATATTTTGTTTAAAGACAGGTACAAAGTATCCTTGCGTTCTGTGTTTTTGAAGAATTATGGTTAGTTTACCACCACAAAAAGGGTGAGTTCCATGCTATGTGGTCTTACTTTAACCCATTTGAGCAGGTTTACTAACATGAAGCACAAGGAGAACATAACCAATTTTTACTTGTAATATGGCAGAAAGATAATCATTAATGACACTTACTGTCAACAGAAAGTCTACAACTCTTATCTTTCCAACCAGCTCAACGATTTGTGCACAGGGGTGTGTATGTTTGCATGTATGAAGGCAATGTTCTGAGAAATTAAACTAAAATCCTAGGCTTCCTTTTGGGAATTTAAGACCAGAAAGCAAAGACATAAGTAGGTTTAATGGAGAAAGAATGTATGATGGTGTGGGGACACTGTATTACTTGTGAATACAAGTAAAAAAACACTAATTTTTTTAATAACTGCACTACAGACATATTTCTAGCAGAAAAATATAATGCAGTGAAGAGAAGATAAATTGCTACTAATTCACCTCTGAGACACCTGATGATAAGAGCATTTGTACAGGGTTTCTAAGGCTTAAAATATTTTATCTCATTTGAGTTTCACAATAGCCTCGTAGGTAAAGTCACTAGAAGTAGTCCAACTAAATAGACCCTAAACTTAGAGGCAACTTAAATCTTATTTAGTTCAATGATAAAACAGTCTATCTGAAACAAGTTTCAGAATGCTTACTTAACTATTGTTACTATGAAAGACAGCATCATCTTGTATACAGTTAAAATAAAGCTAACCAGTGGCAGTTGAAAGGCTGCCTTCATCCAAATGCTTCCATACTATCGGGTTCTGGTTTACAGCCAGATGGTAAAGCAGATAGTTAAAGAGGCACAGTAGTTTCTCTGTCCTGTCACTGATCTAGGTCAGCTTTCTGTATGTATTTTAACCATAGAGGTTGGCTGGTTAAAGGGAACAAACATCTTACCAGTAAGGGACAAATCACCAGGTGCTACAAGATGTCCCAGCTTGCCAATAAGAGTCAGGCATGAAAGAGAATACAGGGCTTGGGGTTTTTCAATAAAAAGAAGGAACTATTAATATACCAACCTTGCTAAGATATTCTAAGCAGATAGCATCATTTTTGAAACAGACATCAGATCACATCACTCTTTTGCTTAAAACTGCTCCATTGGTTTCCACTATTTTAGAAATGAAAGTCAAACTTAACAAGCTATCTATCACCTCAAATCTATCTATCCTAGTGCTGTTCAATAGAAATACAATATGAGCCATACATATTAATTTAAAATCTAGAAGCAAGAGTAAAAACATAAAAAGTAATAGGTGAAATTAATTATACTTTAACCTAATACATCCCATGTATTATTTCAACATGTAATTCATATAAAAATTATTAATGAGATATTTTACATTGTTTTTGGGGTGCTAAGTCTTTGAAATTCAATACGTATTTTATACTTACAGCATACATCAGTTTGACTAGCCACATTTTCAGTGCTCAACAGCCACCCACAGCTTGTGGCTGCCATACTGGACAACTTGAAGCTTCTAGTCCTTATACTCTGGTTTCTCTTCAGGTTATAAAAACCTTTTTGCCTTTCCCTAAAGGGAACCCTTGTTCACCTCTCTAACCTCATCTCATGATATCCTTCTCCTTCAATAACAAAGATTCAGCTCCAGTGTCATCTTTTAGTTTATTAGGCAGACAAAGCTGCTTCTTACTTCAAGGCCTTTGCACATGGTTCCCTCTGCCTAGAACAGTTCCCTGTACTCTTTGCATAGCCAGCTTCTCAATTTTCATGTAAACTTAAGTGTTACATGCCCCAAAAGGCCTTTACCAACCACCTTATCAAGGTTAGGTAACCCTTATCAGAATATCTCATTATTTCTTCACAGTGCATCCCATGTTAATTACTTACTCTTTCACTTGTTTTCTTAACTGTCTCTTCTATCTCTGTACAAGGGTAATAATAAGTCTGCCCTAGTTCTTTTATAGCACAATTATTAGTATTAACCCATTTCACTCTCAAAAGTGTCCTGATTTAGATGACAAGTTACATGGTCACCCTAACTATATCCTTTATAGATACAGAATGGTGCCTGGTACGTGACAGATGTTCATTAGCTACTTAAGGAATATACATGAATATTAAAGAATATATATATATATGAATATATATAAAGGAATATATACATATACATATATATGTACATATGTCATCATAATCTTAAAAAGAATTACAGGCATTTTCTAAATGATAAATGCATTCCCAGAAAAATCTTACATTCTATCAAATTTCACATGGACAATAATAGTGTTGGGGTAAACTCAAAATCTGTAAGACTTTGTAACCAGAGCTCAAATAAAAATAATAATTGGTGGAGACAAAATATCCAGAAACAATGGAGTGGAAATGCCTGGTTAAAGGTGCTAAGGTAAAGCAGATGCAGAAGAGCTCTGAGTCAGTGGACTGCCAGTAAGGTAGGCACAGAAAGAAGTATAACCTCTCATGAGCTAAAAGCCAGGCAAGGCTGAGGAGTGCATATATGGGGAATGCACCTGAATGTAAGTTCTCCTTCCTAATTTTTTTAAAATAGAGCAGAAAGGATTTCCACTATGTAACAGCTGAGATAAAGACTTTTTTTCCTGTTGATAATTATAATTCTATTTCTACTATTCCAGTTCCTCTTGCCTAGGAAAAAAATCATATATGAATAAACACAATTTCCACATTCTACTGCTATTAGTCTTCTATTTGCCAATTGCACATATACTAATTGGTATTAAAAAAAAAAAAAAATGCACAGCTTGGCACCTGTAGCTCAAGCGGCTAAGGGAACCCTTGTCCACCTCTCTAACCTCATCTCATGATATCCTTCTCCTTCAATAACAAAGATTCAGCTCCAGTGTCATCTTTTAGTTTATTAAGCACATAGTACAACAGAGCTGGCGGGTTCAAATCCAGCCAGGGCCACCAAAACAACAATGACAACTACAACAAAAAATAGCCAGGTGCTGTCACAGGCGCCTGTAATCCCAGCTACTAGGGAGGCTGAGGCAAGAGACTCGATTAAGTCCAAGAGTTGGAGGTTGCTGTGAACTGTGACGCCATGGCACTTTACCCAGTCTCAAAAATAATAATAATATTAATGATGATGATGATAATGATGTAGGGAACTCCTAAACTTGACAATTAAGATTCCATAAACTAAGTCCTTTGGGCGAAATCCAACCCATTGCCTGTTTATTTAAATCAAGTGTTATTTGAAACAGCCTTGTTCATTTTACATGTTGCCTATGGTTGTTTTGGCCCTGAAAAGGGAGATACTTGTGACAGAGATTTTAGGGCCCACAAGGCCAGAAATATTACTGGCTGTTTGCCAAAAGGTTTGGCAACTCCTACTTAGGTCACCCTGAATTTACAGAGAGATCATAAAATGTCCTTTAGAAAGATGTTTCCCAAGATCCCCAGCCAAACCTCAAAAAAGGAAAGGAAAGGTACAGAGAGTATTCTTCAGTGGAGAATGGATGATTAGGGGAACAACTTGTCCTTTAATCCTTGCAACAGACACCATGACAGTGTTAAAGTCATCACCAGTTTCATGAAAGCAAAAGCTGCTACCACACTTTTCACTCCTGCCTGAATTCCCTTAAGTGTGGAAAGAGAAAAGGAGGATCACCCGGAACATAAATGTAGCCTGAAAACTAAAGAATTCTTTCTGTATTGTGATAATCATTATCTTATGTGAATTTCATAATTTCTTAAAACATGTCAACTATTGGCTCAGTGCCCATAGCTCAGTGGTTACAACATGGTCACATACACCAGGGCTGGTGGGCTCAAACCTGGCCCAGGCCTGCTAAACAACAATGACAACTGCAACAACGACAACAACAAAAAATAGCCAGGTGTTGTGGTGGGCACCTGTAGTCCCAGCCACTTGGGAGGCTGAGTCAAGAGAATTGTCTAAGCCCAAGAGTTTGAGGTTGATGTGAGCTGTGATGCCATGGTACTCTACTGAGGGTGACATAGTGAGACTCGGTCTAAAGAAAAAAAAAAAAAAAAGTCAATTATTTTCCTTATTCTTATTCTTCAGCTACTACTGAGTTTTAGAGAGCATTTAGGTTTTAAGTAAGTGCTGGGTCTGGAGAGCTTGGTCCAATACTGAAAGTGAAGGCTGAAATTGCTGGATGCCACCTTGTTTTTCATCAACACAGAAAGGTAAGAGAGGGTTCTAGTTCTCTGGTTCTAGTTCTAGTTATTCCCCCATATTTGGTACTTACATCTCTCACAGCTTTGTCTTCCTTACTAAGGTCATGAGCTCTTCTGAGTTCATAATGGTAAGCACCATATTTTATTTATCATTACATCCCAAGTGCTAAAGCTTATAGTCTATAGGGGAATAAAACAATAATCAAATAATTGCTATAAGAAAGTGTGAGATAAATGATCTGAAGGAAAGAAACAGACTTTTGTGAGAATACTTAACAAAGAACTGACTTAGTCAGGGACTTTAGAAAATATATCCTCAAGACTTAAGCTGATACTTGAAAGCTAAGTAGGCATTAAGTAGGGGAAGGAGGAATTGCAGGATTTCATACAGAAAAGACACAAATACAAGAATGCAGGAAAAGAATTGCGTCTTCAAGGAATCAAAAGAAAACTGGAAAAGCTGGAACAAAGAAAGCAAAGGAGGAGAGGGATACAAAATAAGGCTGAATGAGGAAGATAGAAGTCAGACCATGCAGGGCCTGAGATCAAGATAAGGAGTTTGGTTGTCATTCTTTAAACAACAGCAAGGAATAGTAGGGTTTTAAGCTGTGTGTGGATCCTATTTTAATTCCGAAAAGAATCACTCTAGTGGTCGGGCCACATCTATGGTGCATATTTTTATCTATGATAACAAAAAAAAAAAAAAAAAAGAATCACTCTAGTGAAAATATTTTCCTAAGTGTCTATCAAAGGATGAATGGATAAAGAAATTGTGTTGCATATACATGATGGAATATTATATAACCATAAAAGGATTAAATCCTTTTGCAAAAATATGGATGAAGCTAGGAATATTATGTTAAATGAAATAAGCACAGAAAGACAAAGTCTGCATGTTCTCACTCATGTGGAAGCTAAATATTAAAAAACAATCTCATGGAGACAGAGTAGAATGATGGTTATTAGAGTCTGGGAAAGAGTACTGGTGGGAGGATAAAGTGAGAATAGGTAATGGATGCAAAAATACAGTTATGTAGAATAAACAATATTTGATAGCATAATAAAGTGACTATAATCAATGGTAAGGGTAAAAAAATAAAACACCCAGTAAGTTAGAGTATACTTTAAAATAACTAAGAGTGAAACTGGAAAGTTCCTAGCACAAAGAAATGATAAATACCTGAAGTGAAGGATACCCCAATTCCCCCGATTTCATTAGTTACACATATGCTTATATCAAAACATCATATATATCCTATAAATATATACAACTATTATTATGTATCATAAATAAATAAAAAGAAAATAGAAAAATATATTTGAAAAAGGAACATTGCAAGACAAGGCCTGTTGAGGGCCTCTTATTGAATATATGAATAAAGAAAATATTTAAATTATTTAAATAAAGAAAATATTAAAGCTTATTTTGTAGAAGGAAGCAATGGAAATTAGATGTTCTTTTTTTTTTTCTTTTTTGATATAGGGTCTTGCTCTGTCATATAGACTAGAGTGCAAGGGCCTCATCACAGCACACTGCAGCCTCATACTCCTGGGTTCCAGCAATCCTTCTGCCTCAGCCTTCCAAGTAGCTGGGACTACAGGTGTGTGCCACCACACTCAGTTAACTTCTTTATTTTTTTGGTGGGGTATGTGTCTCACTCTTGCTTAGGCTGGTCTGGAACCCTTGGCCTTAAGCAATACTCCCACCTTGACTTCTCAAAGTGCTAGGATTACAAGCATGAGCCACCAAACTCAGCCTTGAAATTAGATTCTTTTTAAGCTGAGCAAGATGGATGTACCTGTTCCTAGCTAATCGTGAGGCTGAGGTAGGAGGATTACTTAAGCCCAGGAGTTTGAGTCTTAGCCAAGGCAACACAGCAAGACCCCAGGTGGTACTTCTGGCTCAGTGGGTAGGGCACCAGCCCCATATACCGAGGGTGGTGGGTTCAAACCCAGCCCTTGCCAAACTGCAGTAAAAAAAATAGCTGTGTATTCTAGTGGGCATCTGTAGTCCCAGCTACTTGGGAGGCTGAGGCAAGAAAATCACTTAAGCCCAGGAGTTGGAGGTTGCTGTTAGCTCTGACACCAGGGCACTCTACCAAGGGCGACAAAGTAAGACTTTGTCGCTAAAAAAAAAAAAAAAAAAAAAAAACCCACAACAAGACCCTATCTCTCAAGAAAACAAAACGAAACTAACCTAAACCAGGAAAAACCCCAAAACACAAAACACTAAGCTAGGAGAGCAAACACACACACACGTCAGTTGCTATAGTCTATGACTATGGATAGTGAAGCCTATCAGGACCAAGCAAGAACCTCAATTCCTCTTTTTCCTAAGGTGCTGCAATGTGAAATACAGGTAACATGAATTACTTGGGATTCTGAAGCATAAAAGTAGAGGAACAAATAAAATGATGTAGAAAATCATGCTATATTCTACTATTGTAATGATTTTGGTCCACATGGGCACATGGCAAAGTGAAAGACCTTCAATCTGAACGGAGAGAATCCCTAGATCCCGAAGCTGCTGGTTGTTGCTCTGAGCCAGGATCCTTAGCCGCTCCGCTGCTTCCCGGGGGATGTTGAATGTCACACGTACACTGTTCCAAGGCTCTACCTTCTGCACTTTTAGCTTGCTGGATTCTTTATCATGAAAGAAAAGAGAATTGTGTCAGTAATCTTTTGGTCACTGGATGATGGGGAACTACTAATAAAAAGGAAAACAAAACAAAGAAAAAGAATAAGGCAGAGAATCAGCTTAGAATAGCTGAAACAACTTAGGCTTTGGAGTCAGACAGACTACAAATCTAATCCCAGCTTTGTCACTCAGCACCTGGGTGATATGAACAAGTTATTTAACCTTTCTGAAACTTACCTTTCTCTTTAAAGCTATGAAAAAAACTACTTCATGAGATTATGAGTACTAAATGCAATTAACAAATGGCAAAAAACCTAGCATGGTACCTGATACACTATAAGCAGTGAATAAACAGAAAGCAGTTAAGATAGAGAAAGAAACATAAAAAAGAAGAGAGGGTTATATTTAAATTAATACATTCATGTTTAATTCAATGTATGTGAACTAAGTAGCTGAAAACATGTAAACCTCAAACTTCACTAACATTTTATAAAAATTCTGGATGCAGAAGTGTGAACTATAGGATAATAGGCAATCTGTAGCTCCAATGAACTAAATTGATTAAAGAAAGGGCATTAAAAAGGAAAAGGGCAGATTTTTTTTTTTTCTTGGCAGAGACAGAGTCTTGCTTTACCACCCTCGGTAGAGTGCCATGACGTCGCACGGCTCACAGCAACTTCCAGCTCTTGGGCTTACGCAATTCTCTAGCCTCAGCCTCCCGAGCAGCTGGGACTACAGGCGCCCGCCACAAAGCCCGGCTATTTTTTGTTGTTGTTGTTGTTGCAGTTTGGCTGGCTGGGTTTGAACCTACCACCCTCGGTATATGGGGCCGGCACCCTACTCACTGAGCCACAGGTGCCGCCCGAAAAGAGTAAATTTTTATCTCTCCAAATTGAATATTTTAATTTTAATACTCATATTCATTGGGCATTTCTACGCAAGATATTCAAATGGGCAGGGAGTAAACAAAACATTTCTTCCAGTGCCCTACAAACGGTCTAGTTTAAAGAGGGCTTCACTAAGTCTTGATTCCCCACTCTGAGACAGGAGTCTCACTCTGTCATCCTAGAATACAGGCTAAAGTGCCACGTAGTCAGCCTAGCTCACAGCAACTTCAAACTTCTGGGCTCAAACAACCCTTCTGCTTCAGTCTCCTGAGTAGCTGAGATACAGGTACCACAATGCCCAGCTAATTTTTTTATTTTTATTTATTTATTTTTTTTTGAGACAGAGCCTCAAGCTGTCACCCTGGGTAGAGTGCTGTGGTATCACAGCTCACAGCAACCTCCAACTCCTGGGCTCAAGCTAGTCTCCTGCCTCCGCCTCCCAAGTAGCTGGGACCACAGGCACCAGCTGTTTTTTGGCTGCAGCCATCATTGTTGTTTGGTGGGCCCGGGCTGGATTCGAACCTGCCAGCTCATGTATGTGGCTGGTGTCTTAGCTGCTTGAGCCACAGGCACTGAGCCATAATTTTTTTTTTATTTTTAGTAGAAACAGGGTCTTACTCTTGTTCAAGCTATTCTTAAACTACTGAGCTCAAGCAAACCTCCCACCTCAGCCTCCCAAAGCACTAGGGTTACAGGAGTGAGCCACTGCGCCCAGCCTTGTCTTGATTCTTTATACCTTTGATTTTTAAAACCTTCTTTCCTTCTTTGCTTTTTTACTTTGTTAGAGGCATGGTCTTGCTCTGTCATCCAGGATGGAGTGTAGTGGTATGATTATAATTCACTGTAGCCTCAAACTCTTGGGCTTGAGTAATCCTGCTTCAGCTTCCCAAGTAGCTACCAGCACTCACTATCACGCTTGCCTAATTTTTAAAATATTTTGTAGAGATGAGGTCTCGCCATTTGCCCAGGCCATTCTCAAATTCCTGGCCTCAAGCAATCCTCTCACCTTGGTCTCTCCAAGTGCTGGATTACAGGATTAAGTCACTGTGCCTGGCCAAAATGTTTTCTACTTCAAACAAGAATAGAATTTTCACTGAAGCACATAAAACTAAGGGGAAAACCAATATAAATTTGAGAACTTAAGCTTCAGTTAGGATACAAAAACAGTATATTTTAGCATTACAGCAAGCCTGAAAAGTCAATGCAAACCTCAGGACATATTTTTTTAAAAAGATACAAAAGTTAACTAATCACTAACTGGATATCCACATGCAAAATAATAAGGTTGGATATTTACTTAACATCATATACAGAAATTAACTCAAAATGAATCGAAAATCTAAATGAAAAACTTAAAACCTAAAACTATAAAACTCTTGTAAGAAAACACAGGGCAAAGGCTTTAAGACACTAGACTTGATGGTAATTCCTTGAATGTGACACAGTTAACAAAAGAATAAACAGAAAAATTAGACTTGATGGAAATTTACAAATTTTGTGCATGCAATATCTTTTTTTTTTTGAGACAGAGCCTCAAGCTGTTGCCCTGGGTAGAGTCCCGTGGCATCACAGCTCACAGCAACTTCCAACTCCAGGGCTCAGCGATTCTCCTGCTTCCGCCTCCCAAGTAGCTGGGACTGCCACAATGCCCAGCTATTTTTTGGTTGCAGCCCTCATTGTTGTTTGGCAGGCCCGGGCTGGATTCAAACCCGCCAGCTCAGGTGTATGTGGCTGGTGCCTTAGCTGCTTGAGCCACAGGCGCCAAGCCATGCAAAATCTTTTGTGCATATTTATTTACTACCAAAATTTATTCATTTATTTATTTATTTTTGAGATAGAATCTTACTTTGTCACGCTCAATAGTGTCATGGTGTCATAGCTCACGGCAACCTCAAACTCCTGGGTTCAAGTGATCTTCTTGCCTCAGCCTCCCGAGTAGCTAGGACTATAGGCACCTGCCAAAATGCCCTGCTAGTTTTTCTGTTTTTAATAGAGATGGGGTCTCTCTTGCTCAGGCTGGTCTCGGACTCCTGAATTCAAGGAATCCGCCTGTCTTGGCCTCCCAGAGTGCTAGGATTACAGGTGTAATACCTGTAATACACTGTACCGGGCCTACTATCAAAAACTAAAAAGACAACAAAAAGATACTATAAACAAGGCTGGTTATGGTACCTCACGCCTATAATCCTAGCATTTGGGAGGCCTACGCCAAAGGACTGGTTGAGGCCAGGAGTTCAAGATCAGCTTGAGCAAGAGCATGACACCATCTCTATAAAAACCAGAAAAATTACTCAGGTGTGGTAGCGCACCCCTGCAATCGTAGCTACTCTGGAGGCTGAGGAAGGAAGATCATTTGAGCCTAGGAGTTTGAGGCTGCAGTGAGCCATGATAACACCACTGCATTCTAGCCTGGGTGAAACAACAAGACCCTGTTTCAAGAAAAAAACAAAAAGACACTATCAACAGAACAAAAAAGTAATCCATAGAAGGGAGAAAATATTTGCAAACTGCAATATCTGGTAAAGGATTACTATCCAGAATATGTACAAAACTCCCAAAACTCAACAACAAACAAATGAGCAAGGAACTTGAAAATATGGAAAATTGGAGCTCATATGTACTGTTGGTGGTAATGCAAAATGGTACAAGCTACTATGGAAAAAAAGTATTGTGGTTCCTCAAAAAATTAAAAATTGAATTATCACATCATTTAGCAATTTCACTTCTGATTATATATCCAAATGAACTGAAAGTAGGGTTTTCACCATAATTAACAATAGCTAAAACTGGGAGCAACCTAGCATCCATTAATAGATGAATGGATAAATAAAATGTGGTATATACAAACAATGAAATATTTACCCTTAGAAAGAAATCCTGTCACATGCTACAACATAGATGGACTCTGAAGATATACTAAGTGAAATAAGCCAGTCAAAAAAAAAGACAAAGAAAGTATGATTTCCCCTTATATGAGAAAGAATAGTCATGGAGACAGAAAGTATAATGGTGGTTTCTAGGGGCTAGGTGGAGGGGGAAATGAGATGTTATTATTTAATGCGTACAGAGTTTCAGTCTTCCAAGATGAAAAAAAGTTACGAAGATAAATAGTGATGATAGTTGCACATTATAAATTTAATGACCACACTTAAAAATGGTTAAGATGATAAATTTTATGTGTATTTTACCACAAAAAAATAATTTAAAGAAAGTTAAGGAATGGAGGAGGTAATGTAATTACACTTTATGGGTTAAAAGGCAAATTCTAGGCCTGCTTAGCTGATAAAAAAGTTATCTAACACCCCTGTACAAGGTAACCTTCCCTTTTTTTTATGAACTTAGAGAAACCAAATCTCTTATATCTTTTATTCATTATACATTCCAATATTAAGAAAACAGTCCTATAGGAATATCTTTTCTCAAAATGAGAAATAAATATGGATAGAGGAGAGTGCCTACATGTTGCCTAAAGCCCCTTCCAACTCATAAACAATACACTGAGACTGGGTGCTGTGGTTCATACCTACCTATCATCCCAGGCCCAAGTGAGAACACTGCTTGAGGTCAGACATTTAAGATTGGGCTGGCCAACATAGTAAAACTCCTATCTTTACAAAAAACAAACAAACAAACAAAACTTAGCCAAGAACAAAGGTGTGCACCTGCAGTCCTAGCTGCTAAGGAGGATGAGGCGGAAGGATAGCTTGAGCCCAGCAGTTCGAGATTACAGTGGACTATGACTGCACCACTACACTCCAACATGGGTGACAGAACAAGACAATGTCTCTAAAAAAAGAAAACAAACAACAAAAACTATACACTGAACTTGTCCAGACATGGAGTTCACCTGTTCTAATCTGAAAAAAAAAAAAAAAGAGACCACTTGTTAGCAATAAGCTAACATAGGAATTAAACAAACTTAAGTTAAATAAAACTTAAATTCTTTTAAGTTTTTTTAAGAGACAGGGTAAAGTGGTATAATCATAGTCACTGTAGCCTCCAAATTCTGGGCTCAAACAATCCTCTTATCTCAGCCTCCCAAGTAGCTAGAATTATACGTGAAAGTCACCTCAGTTGGCTAGTCATAGGAATTTAGAAAAGATTAGACAATATTTAGGCCAAGCCTATTATACAAGCAAGGACATTGAGATCTAGAATGGCCAAGTGATTTGCCCAGAATCCTGTGGCTACCTAGCAGCATCAAAGACGTTATTAAAATATAGCTCTGATTCTCCAGGTAATTTCCTTCTCATGAAACTCAGGCCTCCAAACAATAAAATGCAGATAGTTGGGATCCTGGTTCCACCTAGAATAGACACCACCAGGCTTCTTCCCAATCTGAATTGTAGTAGAATCTTGTACATGTAGTAGAATCTTGCCGGGCACAGTGGCTCATGCCTATAATTCTTGCACTCTAGAAGGCCGAGGTGGGTAAATTACCTGAGCTCAGGAGTTTGAGACCAGCCAGAGTAAGAGTGAGACCTTGTCTCTAAAAAAATAGCTGGGCGTCATGGTGGGCACCTATAGTCCCAGCTACTGGGGAGGCTGGGGCTTGTGCCCAAGAGTTTGAGGTTGCTGTGAGATATGACACCATGGCACTCTATTGAGGGTGACAAAGTGTGACTCTGTCTTCAAAGAAAAAAAAAATTTGCTTAAGGTATCATCACCTGTGATATGGTTGCAGAAAAATCTTTATTAGCACTTGATCAAATTAGGATCTGTGACAAAAGGATAAAATCCAGGCATTTTAATAGGTCTAAAGGGATTAGATAATTACGTTAACCAGAAAAGATGGAGAACATTTAAACCAAGGTTTAAAAACACAAATGTCCCTAAGACCCAGACAGATAATCTACAAATCTGTGAAGAATACAGATGGGAACTGTGGTAAAGTGGGGATACCCTTAGTAGCAGCTGTGACTTAGTAACATGTGGGATAATAGAGAGCTCAATGTTATCAGATCTTCCCATTCTAAAAGACAAATCCAAACATTTACATTTTAATGTAAAATATCTCTGGCAAATGAAACTGGCAATGAAACTTAAAGTTATTCTATTAAGTTATTCTTAAGTTATTCTATTAACTATTCTATTAACACATAAAAACCAAACAAAAAGCCCACAAACACTGAAAAATGTATCAGGTAACACCATGACTGCAAGCTGGGTCCAGTAGGCTGCTAATGACCTCTGACATAAAATTTAAAGGAACAAATTTTGGGCGGCTCCTGTGGCTCAGTGGATAGGGGGCCGGCCCCATATACCGAGGGTGGCAGGTTCGAACTCGGCACCTGCCAGCTAAAATAGCAGTGACAATTGCAACAAAAAATAGCCGGGCATTGTGGTGGGCACCTGTATTCCCAGCTACCCAGGAAGCTGAGGCAAGAGAATCACCTAAGCCCAAGAGTTGGAGGTTGCTGTGAGCTGTGACTACACAGGACTCTACCAAGGGCAACAAAATGAGACTCTGTCTCAAAAAAAAAAAAAAAAAAAATTTAAGAGAACAAATTTAAAGTACATTATAAACAGACTTATGGAATTATAGTTTTCTAATCTTTAAGGGGCCTTTAAGATTTAAGATCTAGTTTAACCATGTCAATTTACAGGTAAGGAAACTGAAGACCAGAGAGTTAAAACTATAACTTTGGGACTTGAGAATTACTTCTATCTACTAGAGCAGATTATTTAAGAATTTCTATATTAAGCAATACTTTATTTAGTTCCTCTATGTACTTCAAAGAAGAAACACAACAGCATTTCTACTTTTCAAGAATCCTAAAATTCTACCTTTGCTTTTAAAATCATTCTTTTGATACAGTTTAGCAAACATCTACTTTATAAAAGTCAAGATAACCATGGAAAGAACGGTTAAGTGATTTGGTTAAGAATGGTTAAGTTAAAATATAATTCTGATTCTTTAAGTGTTTTTAAGAGACAGGGTAAAGTGGTATAATACAAGCTCACTGTAGCCTTCAAATTCTGGGCTCAACCTTCAAACAAAACTGCAAACAAAACCGCAAACAAAACCAGTAACAAGAAGGAAAAAAATAATTAAAGCAAATTACCCATGTGTAGCAAACTGGGCACATTTTTCAATATTGTATCCAATTTCCGCTTGAAGTCTTTATCATTTATATTTCCTTTAAAGGCCACAAAAATTGTGGAATCCTCCAAAATACTATCGCTTTTTGTGTCATCATCTTCTAATCCAGAGTCAAAACCCATCTCTGAATCTTCCACTGTTGATGAACACAAGGAAGTATAGATGTCTTCTAAGTTTGGAAGGTCATCCAAAACCATGGTGAATATTATTCCAGAAGCATATGCCAAGTGGACAATGAGAAAACCTTTGAAAGAGGAGATGGAAAAAACAGTATTACCATACATAATCATACATTCAACAAGATATAATCTATAGTTCTATGAAAACTGTAATTTATTTGCCAAGTAATTAGGAAGTACTATAAAAATTAAAAAGTTACAGAGAAGATTTTAATTAAGAAATTCTAAAACAATTAGTTCCTAAAGGTACAGAAAACAGGCCGGGCCAGAGACTCACAGCTATAATCCTAGCAAGCACTCTGGGAAGCTCAAGCAGGAAGATTGCTTAAGCTCAGGAGTTCCAGACCAGACTAAGCAAGAGTGAGACCTCCATCTCTACTAAAAACAGAAAAATCAGCAGAGCTTCATGGAGGGTGCCTGCAGTCCCAGCTACTCAGGAAATTGAGGCAGAAGGGTCACCTGACCCGAGGAGCTAGAGCTATAATGACACCACTGCACTCTAGCCCAGGTGAAAGATCAAGACTTTGTCTCTAAAATAAATAAATAAATAAATAAATAAATAAATAAATTAAAATAAAAAGGTGACAAGAATAAATATATCAAAAATATACCAATCTTAAATAAAGTTCCTTTTCTTATGTTATATGCTAACGTTTTACAAGGCTAGACTATCAGAAAAAGGGAACAAAGAATCACAAGAAAATAAAACAAGTATGTACTTTAGGAAAATCAATTTTGGTTGACTCCAGAGGGCAAGGGGTTCCCCAGATCTTCCCTTACTTTGGTCCTGACAAAGGTTTAAAAGAAGTCAAGGTTTCTAAAGCCCTCTTCTTTCTCCAACCTGCAAAGCACATCCTGACCCAACTAAAAGTATCTGGATGATTACTTAAAGTCTTTCATGAGGAGTATTTTACACGACTTGTAAAGGATTATTAATAGTGGCATGACTGAAAAGAATGATTCAGAACCAAACAAAAACCCTTAAAGATACTTTTATGAAAGGAAAATGAGCAGTTAATGTGTTTGTGGAGGCAAAGAGCTGTGTCCTGAACAAAAATACATTGTGATTTAACTTTAGGTCTAACGAAATTACATTTTCGGCTATTTTCAGTTACATTGCCTGCTGAAGAAGAGTACATATAATAAAGATCGCCCAGAGTACCCATTTACTTCATTAGCTTGGGACTGAAGATTGCAAATTTCGCCCAAGCATGAATGAGTGAACATCAATTTTCAACATTTGTAGTAAACAAGAATGGCATGGAAACATAAGAACTTCATACAAATTTACCACTTTGAAAAAATTTTTATGTCAACTATAATTATAACTTTTTATTATTTAAAGAGAGTTTTAAAAGGACTGAAAATAAATCCCCTAAAAAGTGACTGTGTTAGATTGGGAGTATCATTGAAAAACTTTTTTTCCTATTTTCCAAATATGCTATAAGTCATTAGCATGGTTATATTACTTGCATAAATGGAAAAAAAGTATCAACTTTTAAAACCTGTTAAAACTTTACTTTTTAAAATAGTGACCAAATTTCAAGATCAAAGGCTTTCCAAAAGCCAACCTGAGCCAGCTTTTGGGAAAAAATTCCACTGTTATAAGTAAATATGGAAAAAAATTTGAATAGAACACTTTGTATCCTGGCAATCATATCCTTCCCTAGTACTGTGATTGTTACAATGAAACTGTGATTTGGGTGGTTAAGAAACAGTGTTCAGGCCACTGCAGTAGCTTACACTTGTAATCCTAGCAGTCTGGGAGGCTAAAGAGGGTGGACTGCATGAGCTCAGGAGTCCCAGACCAGCCTGAGCCAAGAATAAGACCTGGTCTCTATTAAAACCAGAAAAACTAGCCAGGCGTTGTGACAGGCGCCTGTAGTCACAGCTCCTTGAGCCCAAGGGTTTGAGGTTGCTGTGAGGTTATGATGCCATGGCACTTTACTGAAGGCACAGAGAAAGACCCTGTTTCAAAAAAAAAAAAAGAAACAATATTCAGAAAATCCCTTATAAATACCACCATTCTTTTGCATTTTACAGATTTTTTTTTTCTCACTAAACTTTGTTTTAATGAGTCTCAAAATTCTGTGACAGATTTTTGGTCATGTTGTTTCCATTAAAAAGTACTGATTTTAAAAATAAAACTGCCACACAAAAAGAAACAAATGGTCCACAAAACATTTTCCTTTCCTTCTGAAGGTTTTACGACGCATTGTTATCATTAACCAGTCTTTTACTATTAAACTTAAATGGCCAATTGAAACAAACAGTTCTGAGACCGTTCTTCCACCACTGATTAAGACTGGGGTGGCAGGTATTAGAGATAATCTTCATTTAGCCTTCTGAGCTTTCTGGGCAGACTTGGTGACCCTGCCAGCTCCAGCAGCCTTCTTGTCCACTGCTTTGATGACACCAACAGCAACTGTCTGTCTCATGTCACGAACAGCGAAACGACTCAGAGGTGGATAATCTGAGAAGTTCTCAACACACATGGGTTTGCCAGGAACCATATCGACGATGGCAGTGTCACCAGATTTCAAAAATTTAGGGCCATCTTCCAGCTTCTTACCAGAGTGGCGGTCAATCTTTTCCTTCAGCTCAGCAAACTTGCAGGCAATGTGAGCTGTGTGACAGACAATCCAGTACAGGAGCGTAGCCAGCACTAATTTGGCCTGGATGGTTTAGGATAATCACCTAAGCAGTGAAGCCAGCTGCTTCCATCGGTGGGTAATTTTTGCTATCACCAGCAACAATGCCACGACGAACATCTTTGACAGACACATTCTGGACATTGAAGCCCACGCTGTCTCCTGGAAAAGCTTCGCTCAAAGCTTCATGGTGCATTTCAACAGACTTTACTTCAGTTGTAACATTAACTGGAGCAAAGGTGACCACCATGCCAGGTTTGAGAACACCAGTCTCCACTCGGCCCACAGGGACAGTACCAATACCACCAATTTTGTAGACATCCTGCAGAGGCAGATGCAAGGGCTTGTCAGTTGGATGAGTTGGTGGCAAATGCAATTCAGAGCTTCAAGCAGCCTGTTTCCATTGGCATTGCTATCCTCCCAGGTGACTTTCCATCCCTTGAATCAAGGCATGTTTGCACTTGGCTCCAACATGTTGTCACCATTCCAACCAGAAATTGGCACAAATGCTACTGTGTCAGGGTTGTAGCCAATTTTCTTAATGTAAGTGCTGACTTCTTTAACGATTTCCTCGTATCTCTTATGGCTGTAGGGAGGCTCAGTGGAATCCATCTTGTTGACACCAACAATTAGTTGTTTCACACCTAGTGTGGAAGCCAGAAGGGCATGCTCACAGGTCTGCCCACTCTTTAAGATACCAGCTTCAAATTCACCAACACCAGCAGCAACAATCAGGACAGCACCGTCAGCCTGAGATGTGCCTGTATTCATGTTTTTGATGAAGTCTCTGTGTCCAGGGGCATCAATGATAGTAACATAGTATTTGCTGGTCTCAAATTTCCACAGGGAGATACCAATGGTGACACCATGCTCACGTTCAGCCTTCAGTTTATCCAAGACCCAGGCGTACTTGAAGGAGCCCTTTCCCATCTCAGCAGCCTCCTTCTCAAATTTTTCAATGGTTCTCTTGTCAATGCCACCACATTTGTAGATCAGATGGCCAGTAGTGGTGGACTTGCCTGAATCTATGTGTCCAATGACAACGATGTTGATATGAGTCTTTTCCTTCCCCGATTTTGGATCATATGGGTGGTTTTCACAACACCTGTGTTCTGGCGGCAAACCCGTTGCGAAAAAGCTACAGATTTTAATAACCTTTAGAGGTAAACAAAACTAATAAAGATTTTAGGGCTTAAAAACTGCTCAACAGGGGGGCTAAGCAACCTGTAGCTCAGTGAGTAGGGTGCCAACCACATACACAGAAGCTGGTGGGTTCAAGTTCAGCCCGGGCCTGCAGAAGAACAATGACAACTGCAACAACAAATAACCAGGCGTTGTGGCAGGCGCCTGTAGTCCTAGCTACTCGGGAGACTGAGACAAGAGAATTGCTTAAGCCTAGGAGTTTGAGGTTGCTATGAGCTGTGATGCCACAGCACTCTACCAAGGGTGACAAAGTGAGATTCTATCTCACCCCCAAAATAGTAATAATAATTTAGGGTGGCGCCTGTGGTTCAGTGGGTAGGGCACTGGCCCCATATACTGAGGATGGTGGGTTCAAACCCGGACTTGGTCAACTAAAACAGCAATGACAACTGCAACAACAACAAAAAAAAAAAAAAAAAAGAAAAAGAAAAAAAAAAGCCAGGCGTTGTGGTGGGCACCTGCAAACCCAACTGCTCGGGAGGCTGAGGCAAGAGAATCGCTTAAGCCCAGGAGTTGGAGGCTGCTATGAGCTGTGACAACATGGCACTCTACCAGGGGTGACAAAGTGAGACTCTGTCTCAATAAAAAAAAAAAAAAAGAAAGGGTGGCGCCTGTGGCTCAGTGAGTGAGGTGCCAGCCCCATATACCAAGGGTGGCGGGTTCAAACCCAGCCCCGGCCAAACTGCAACCAAAAAATGGCCGGACATTGTGGCGGGCGCCTGTAGTCCCAGCTGCTTGGGAGGCTGAGGCAAGAGAATCGCAGAAGCCCAAGAGCTGGAGGTTGCTGTGAGTCCTGTGATGTCACGGCACTCCACCGAGGGTGGTAAAGTGAAACTCTGTCTCTACAAAGAAAGAAAAAAAAAAAACTGCTCACAGGAAAAGGCTAAAGTCCTAAAACTACCTAAAAAACTATAGCTATTTAACAGCTGTTCCAGAGTTGAAACAATTCCAAGAAAAGAATTTAAAATCTAAAAACCATTTTCCAAAAGAATCTTAAACTGGAAAGAAGACTAAAAAATCTGGATTTTGATAGTCTCACTAAAGAGGTTGTTGGTTATGCCATGAAGGCTATGTATCAGGATGTGGAAAGTACTCTGCTGGCAAACACACCTAATAAGCTAATCCAGGTTCGGGAACTATCAGTTTAACAATGCTATGGACACTACACATGTACTTTATACAACAACAAGATGAAAATTAGTCAATGAAAAATTGTTGGCTTCTCCTCCTAAGAAATATTTTTTTTAAAGAAATTTCTTCTAGATAATGTATTGTGATAATGTCTTCTTAAAATCTAGCTCTCAATAAAGGATTTATATCAAAATAACTGACTAATCTTTGACTGAACTGCAGTTTAATGAACTGCTCTTAGAGAGGACTATAGTTGATTATCTTGAGGGACTCATTTGCTCACTTATGGTCATCTGTCATAAGAGAATTGTGCTATTTTTCTGGATTTGCTAAGATCACCAAGTTTTATCTTGTTCACTCATATAATAAATTTATATATTATCTAATGATTTTAATTATTGAGGCTTTTTTATCTTTTATTAAGAATCTAAGAATAAATGTGATATTCAGGAGAATTTAAAAAGCAAACATATTATTCGACCTTTCCAGTGATATTTCAGGGTAACCAAAAGCTCCATCTGGTGAAGGAATCAACTAGAATCAATTACTTTTACAGAAGAATACCAACTTAAACGTAAAAAGAATATAATCAGAAAAATCACAATTTTGTTTTTAACTCCTAATAATTAGGCAAGGATCATTAATGAGGATAAAATAGCTGGGTACAGCAGCTCAGGTCTGAAATCCCAGCACTTTGGGAGGCAGAAAGATCACTTGAGGCCAGGAATTTGCCTGGGGAACTTAAGAAGAACAAGTGTCGGCAGGGCAAGACAGCTCATGCCTAACACTCTGGGGGGCCAAGGCAGGTAGACTACCTGAGCTCACAGGCTCAAGTCCAGCCTGAGTCAGAGTAAGACCTTGTCTCTAACCAAATAGCCGGGTGTTGTGGTGGGCAGCTGTAGTCCCAGCTATTTGGGAAGCTGAGGCAAGAAAATTACTTGAGCCCAAGAATTTGAGATTGCTGTGAGCTGTGATGCCATGGTACTCTACCAAGGGTGACAAGACTCTGTCTTTAAAAAAAAAAAAAAGACGATGACCCTGTCTCTACACACACACAAAAATTAAAAATTAGCCATACATGGTGCTGCATACTTACACTCCCAGCTTCTCAGGAGGCTGAGGTAGAAAGATTGCTTGAGCCTAGGAGTTTTTTAGTGAGCTATGACTGTGCCTCTGCACTCTGGCCTGAGTGACAGAGTGAAATCTTGTCTCTAAAAGACAAAAAGAATGGCTGGGCATGGTGGCTCATACTTGTAATCCTAGCACTCTGGGAGGACAAGGCAGGTGGATTGCTTGAGCTCAAGAGTTTAAGACCACCCTGAGCAAGAGCAAGATTCCATCTCTACGAAAAGAAGACAAGAGAAGACAAGACTTAACTAGGTATTGTAGCAAGTATAGTCCCAGGTACTGGGGAAGCTAAGGCAAAAGGATCTTTTGAACCCAAGAGTTTGAGGTTGCTTTGAGCTATGATGCTACAGCACCCTACCCAGGGCAAAAGAGTAAGATTCTGTCTCCAAACAAAATACTGAAAGAAAAAAAACTGAAAAAGAAATGGATATTCACATGATGTCAAAGTATCATTTCAGAGATCTGCTGCTGGCAAAGATAAAACTAATTTCATAATGAAAAAATGGGAAGATCTGGTAGTCACCACCTCAATGCAATGACTAACCTTAGCATCATTAACACAGTAACAACCAGAAATTATGTGCAGTATTAAGTGTACAGCATTGCTTATAAAATATTCTTGCTAAAAATGTTTAACCTTAATCTAATACATCTTCAACAGAAGCTAGAAAAAGAACTTAACTCCATGAGGAAACAGACAAATCTAGAGTGCAGAATTTCTTCTAGACAACTGGCTTCATCTCTAAATTAAAGACAGCAGTCACAGGGGAAGAAAAGGTGGGTAAAAACTGTTCTACATTAAAAGAGATTTAAGAGACTTAATAAAATGCAGTATATTGTCCTTTATTGTATCTTGGTTTATAAAAAACAGATATAAAGCACATTTTAAGATAATAGGGGAATTATTGCCAATTTTATCAAATGTGATAATAATGGTTTTTGGTTGTATAGACAATGTCTTTATCGTTCTCAACAGAGCATATGCAAGTATTTAGGGGTAAAATGTCATGATTTCTGTAATTCAGTTTTTTTATGAAACAGAGTCACACTCTGCCACCCTGGGTATAGTGCTGTGGTGTCATGAGAATTCACAGCAACTTCAAACACTTGGGCTTATAAGATCGTCTTACCTCAGTTTCCTAAGTAGCTGGGACTATAGGCAACTGTCATGATGGCTTGCTAATTTTTCTATTTTTATTTTATTTTATTTTATTTTAAAGACAGAGTCTCACTATGTTACCCTTGGTAGAGTGCCGTGGCATCACAGCTCACAGCAACCTCAAACTCTCGGGGCTTAAGCAATTCTCTTGCCTCCGCCTTCCAAGTAGCTGGGACTACAGGAGCCTGCAACAATGCCTAGCTATTTTTGTTTTTGTTGTCATTGTTGTTTGGCAGGCCCAGGCTAGGTTTGAACCCGCCAGGCCTAGTGCCTGTGGCCAGGCCCCTAGCTCCTGAGCTACAGGCACTGAGCCTAACTTTTCTTTCTTTTCTTTTTTTTAGAGACAGAGTCTTACTTTGACGCCCTTGGTAGGATGCCGTGGTGTCACAGCTCACAGCAACCTCCAGCTCTTGGGCTTAGGTGATTCTCTTGCCTCAGCCTCCTGAGTAGCTGGAATTACAGGCGCCCACCACAACACCCGGCTTTTCTGTTGCAGTTTGGCTGGAGCTGGGTTTAAACCTGTCACCCTTGGTATATGGGGCTGGTGCCCTACTCACTGAGCCACAGGCACAGTCATAATTTTTCTATTTTTAATAGAGAAGAGGTATTGCTCTTGCTCAGATGGGCCTCCAATTCCTGAGTTCAAGCAATTCTCCTGCCTCAGCCTCCCGAGTAGCTAGGACTTCAGGCATATGCCACCATACCCAGCTGAGACTCTGAATTTTTAAGAAAAGACTAAAGTACATAATTTTAGTAAAATATCCAGATTTGAAAACAGTTTTACATACTCCTGCCAAATGAAACACTGTAGCTGCATATAGCCCACAAGCCATCAGTTTTCAATTCCTAATTAAGTCTGACAATCTAGGTATGATTCAAATGCTTGTGACTAATATAACATTTGTTAGTGAGTGACTAGGTGACCAGCTAGTCAAAATGCATTTAAATGTTAAAATGTGTTTCTGTGTTATGATGGAAGGTGTGGATTCCCTGAGAGGAAGAAAGAGATTCAAGTCTTATAATCCCAGAGGAACAGAATTTAATGAACCTCTGCTTTATTAAATGTGATTTCTTCCATAACCAGCTGAAAGATCATCTTCTCCTTTGATAAAATAATAGATGGCCAAGGAAACAAGTATTTTTTAGTTACTATGTAACTTTGGTAGAAAGTCATTCATTGCCTGGCTGGCCTACCATCAGTGAAGAGATACTACAGAAATCTTTTTTTTTTTTTTTTAAACCACAGAGTTTTATTATTCCCATTACAAAGAGAAGGCCTTTGCAAGATAGGGGAGCAAGTTGTTGGCGGGGAAAGGGGCCCTATAGGCTAGTAATAAGCAGGTTCCACAGGACCACAATGACTGAATCCCCATGCAGGAACATCTTGGAAATGTAGTGGACTTTGTTGACTGGCTTGGATTTCTTCTTACCCTTGCTGCTCTTGGGGACCTCAGTCCACATCTCCTTCACATTCTCCAGCACCATGTTGCAGTGTCTATGAAAGGCCTTCACATGACCCAGGAGTTTCTTGTTATTTTGGCAAATAATAAGCACCTGAGTATTGTTCTTGACTGACTATGTGAGCACAGAGAGGGAAGGAGTGTGAAATTCGTCTTCCTCCCGCTTCTGTAGCTCCTCTGGGGTCATCTCACTCTTGGGCTTGTTGAGGAGGCTTGTGGTGGCTCTCAAGTCACTCCCTTTTCCACCTTGCTTCTGCCTCTGATGCTACAGAAATCTTGTAGGTCAAGATTATTTTTAGCAAGTAGGAAAAAGACAAACCAGTGCATTTTATGGTTTCCTGAGATGCTACATGTGTTGACTTATTATATACCGTATATACTCGAGTATAAGCTGAGTTTTTGTGGTGAAAATTTGTGCCGAAAACCCCGAACTCGGCTTATACTCGGGTCATACAGGTTATTTGATTCGATGCGCTTAGCTTAACAGGTAATCAAGATAAATCACAAAGGTTAAAATCCTTCAAAACTGGATTCCTCCTCCTCCTCATCTGTATGTCCAAACAGAGCTTCAGCTGAATCTGATGTGAGGGTATCAGCATTTAACCTACTGATTCCTTAATTATTGTAATTGTTTTGGGTACATATTTTTATTTTTGAAATTTACCAGTGGCTGCTGCATTTTCCACCTTGGCTTATACTCGAGTCACTAAGTTTTCCCAGTTTTTAGGGTAAAATTAAGG
>CAUYPK010072885.1:0-12671 GCA_963574355.1 Loris lydekkerianus | reverse complement strand
TCATCTGCGAAGAGTGAAAGTTTGATCTCTTCTGACCCTATGTGGATACCCTTGATTGCCTTTTCTTCCCTAATTGCATTGGCTACAACTTCCATTATAATGTTAAAGAGGAATGGAAACAATGTGCAACCTTGCGTGGTTTCTGATCTAAGTGGAAATGATTTCTATTTAACTCTGTTCAGTACAGTATTGGCTGTGGGTTTGCTGTAGATGGCCTCTACTAGTTTAAGAAATGTCCCTTCCATACCAATTTTCTTAAGTGTTCTGATCATGAAGGGATGCTGGATATTATCAAAAGCTTTTTCTGCATCAATTGAGAGAATCATTTGGTCTTTACTTTTTAGTTTGTTTATGTGCTGAATTATATTTATAGATTTAGGTATATTGAACCAGCCTTGAGACCCTGGGATAAATCCCACTTGGTCGTGGTGTATACTTTTTTTGATGTGTTGTTGGATTCTGTTTGTTAGGATCTTATTGACTATTTTTGCATCAATATTCATTAGTGATATTGGAGTATACTTTTCTTTTCTTTTTGGATCTTTCCCTGGTTTAGGGATCAAAGTGATGTTTGCTTCATAAAATGTGTTGGGTAGTATTCCTTCTTTTTCTTCATTTTGGAAGAGGTTTGGTAATATAGATACTAGTTCTTCTTTCAAGGTTTGGTGGAATTCTGATGTAAAGCCATCTGGTCCTGGGCTTTTCTAGGGAGATTTTGTACAGTTGATGCTATTTCAGAACTTGATATAGGCCTGTTCAACATTTCCACTTCGTTCTGGCTTAGTTTTGGTAGGTGCCATACTTCCAAGTATTCGTGGATTTCTTTCAGATTTTCATACTTCTGAGAGTAACATTTCTCGTAGTATTCGTTAAGAATTTTTTGAATTTCTGAGGGGCCTGCTGTTATTTCATCTTTACCTTTTCTGATTGATGAAATTAGAGATTTTACTCCCTTTTTTCTGATTAGTTTGGCCAAAGGTTTATCTATTTTGTTGACCTTTTCAAAAAATCAACTTTTGGATTCATTGATCTGTTGTATAAGTCATTTGTTTTCAATTTCATTTAATTCTGCTCTGATTTTGGGTATTTCTTTTCTTCTTCTGTGTTTGGGATTGGAATGTTCCTCCTTCTCCAGTTGTTTGAGATGTCCCATTAAGTTATTAAGTTGCTCTCTTTTCGTTTTCTTGAGGAAGGCTTGCAGTGCTATAAATTTTCCTCTTATGACTGCCTTTGCAGTATCCCAGAGGTTCTGATAATTCGTGTCTTTATTGTTCTTTTGTTCCAAAAATTTGCTGATTTCCTTCCTAAGCTCATCTGTATCCTTCATTATAAGGTTATTTAGCTTCTATGTTTTTATACGAGTATGTAGATTCTTGTTGTTATTGAGTTCAACTCGTATTCCATGATGGTCTGAGAGATGCAAGGAATAATTTCTATTTTTTTAAATTTCCTGAGGTTAGATTTGTGACCTATGATGTGGTTGATTGGAGTATGTTCCGTGTGATGATGAGAAGAATGTCTATTCAGTTTTGTTGGGATGTCTGTTAAGTCCTAATGTTGAATGGTTATTTTTAAATTTAAGATTTTTTTGCTTAGTTTCTTTTTGGAGTATCTATCCAGCACTGCTAAAGGGGTGTTAAAATCTCCAACTACTATGGATCTGGAGGAAATCAAGTTGCTCATGTCTGTTAGAGTTTCTTTTATAAATTGAGGTGGGTTCTGGTTGGGTGCATAAATATTAATAATTGAAATCTCATCATATTGACTATTACCTTTAACAAATATGAAGTGTCCATTCTTGTCCTTCTTTATTTTGGTTGGTTTTAAAGCCTATTGCATCTGTGAATAGGATTGCAATGCCTGTTTTTTTCTGCTTTCCATTTGCCTGGAATATAGATGACCATCCCTTCACCTTGAGTCTATATTTGTCTAATGTCAGATGAGATTTTTGTATGCAGCAGATATGTGTCTTGAGTTTTTGTATCCAGTCAGCCAACCTGTGCCTCTTTAGAGGACAATTTAAACCATTCGCATTAATTGAGAATATTGATAAGGCTTTCGAGAGTCTGGTGGACATTTTTAATCCTTTTGCTACTGTGGAAGTGGGAATTTGATTAAAGTTTTCTGGGTGGGTTTACTTTTGTGGTGGCGGATTATGCTGGTCTTTATGGAGGATAGGTCTGAGAATTTTCTGGAGAGCTGGTGTAGTTGTGGCAAGTTTCTTCGACATGTGAATGTCATTAAAGTATTTAATTTCTTCGACATAAATGAAAGTCAGTGTAGTTGGGTATAGGATCCTAGATTGAAAGTTATTTTCTTTTGAGAGATTAAAAGTCGATGACCATCTTCTAGCTCGAAAGTTTTCAGCAGAGAAATCTGCAGTTATTCTAATATTCTTCCCCTTGTTGGTTATGGTTCATTTTCGTCTGGCTGCTTTGAGTATTTTGTCTTTCATATTAACTTTAGTGAAATTGAATATGATGTGTCTGGGGGATGTCTTGTTTGGGTTGAGTTGTGCTGGAGTTCTCAAACTGTCTGCTGTCTGAATTTTGGAATCTCTTGGCATGTCTGGAAAGTTCTCCTTCATAATCTCATGGAGAAGAGACTCTGTGCATTGCGAAGCCACTTCATCGCTTTCAGTGGTTTCTGTCAGACAAATGTTGGTTTTCTTTGAATTATCCCAGAGCTCTCTGAGAGAGTGATCTGTTTTTGCCCTCCATTTCTCTTCCTCTTTCAGAGTTTGGGAGCATTTGAAAGCTTTGTCTTCAATGTGAGAAATCCTTTCTTCTGCTTGCTCCATTCGGTTTCTGAGCCATTCCCCTGTGTTTCTAAGGTCTTTGAGGGCTTCAGCTTCTTGTCTCAATGTGTCAAAATCTTTCGTCATTTGGTCTTTGAATTTGTTGAATTCTGAGACATCTTTTGTGTTAGTGCTTAGAATTCTAATTTGATCTTATTTGCTATCCAGATTCTGAATTCGTTTTCTGACATCTCAGCTATTTGTTTGTGCATGGGATCTTATGCTGTGTCTGCCCCATTGTTCCTTGGGGAAGTTGATCTACTCTGATTATTCATATTGCCAGAGTGTTTTTCTTGATTTTGCCTCATGATTGTTTTTCACCTGCTGTCCTCAGAGTTTGGTAGGCGTCTCTCCAAGATTAGACCCCAGCAAGATCACTCTATTGTTGCTGGATCTTTGTAGGGAGTGACCCTGTGTAGTTCCTCTGGGGCTGCCTCAGCCAGGGAGTTCTGGTTGTGGCAGCAGCTCAGGAGTATGGCATCCCCTATCCAGGAACAGGGCGTGGGGTGGTGCACATGGTTTGCTACTGCCTGGCCCCCTGTGAGTTTGGCACACATGGCCCAAGGCTCCATCAGTCTCTGGCCAGGAGAAGGGCTCCGTGCAGAGGCAGGGCGGTCTCTAGAGGGCATCCTGCTAACAGAGTCCCTAGGTAGATGTGCCGGCGGGTGGGGAGGGAGTGGTTGCGTGGTTCCCAGAGTTCCTGCTCAGGACGTGGGGAGGCTTGGAGGGTTGGACAGCGGGTCTGGGTTTAGCTCTTACCGTTGTGGGCAGCTACAGCTCTTCTGGAGATCTGGAGCTGCTGTTCGAGAGGTCTGGGACGGTGCTGATGGCAGGTCCCGATGCAGCTCTTCCGGAGTTCAGGGAGTGTGCCGATCGTGGGTCCTGGCGTAGCTGTTCTAGAGGTCCTGTATGGTGCCGGTTTGCAGGGCAGCTCTTCTGGAGGTTAGAGGGTGCCGATCACGGTCTTGGCCCACCTCTTCTGGAGGTGGAAGGGGGCAGATCGTGTTTCCTGGTGCAGCTCTTTTGGAGGTCCGGGAGGGTGCTGATCATGGGTCCCGGCTCAGCTCTTCCAGAGGTCCGTAAGGGTGCTGATCACGGGTCCTGGTGCATCTCTTCCAGAGGTGGGAGGTTGCCGATTGCTGGTCCCAGTGCAGGTTTTATTTCTACTTGACATTTCTCAGAAGAAAAATAGAAAGCGTAGCATCATTAGTTTCCCATTGTAAAATGAATAGATCATCATTATTTTGTATTTATTCTTTTTTTATTTTTTAAAATTGATTGTAACTTTTTTGTTGTAATTAAATGTACATTGTAGTACAATAGAAAAGTTGACTTTAATTTCTTGTTGACTCAGATTTTTTTTCCTTTTTTGTCTTCCCATTAGATGGAGTTTGTTTGTGAGGGGATAGCATGCAATAGTCTTCATAATGGATTATATAAAAAATTTCAAGAAAAGATAAAGAATCTTTAGCTCATTTTACATAAAAAAGGATTTTGTGAACTTTAGTGGAATTTGACACTGTAGAACTGTATGCCAGTTAGTCTACTTTGAGTTCTATAATTCAAAGAATGTTCTTTGAGTAACTAGTGTACATTCAGTAATCTTTCTTCCAGTCTGATCTACCTACCTCCTAAAAGAAGTTAGTTTTTCTATAGCAATTATATTTCTTTTCTACATGGCATTTACAATTAGAGTGCCATGTGAATGTGGATAATTTTCTCTGACCTTGCTAAATATACTCAGAATTGTACTTGGGTTTAATTTTACTAGTGAAAAGTTGAAACATTACAACCATAAGTACATATGCTATATGTTGCGTAACCATATTATCCTACACTATACAAATATATGCTATAGTTATGTATAGGCAGTTTTCATGGTTTTTGCCTGTATGTTTGTATATGTCAATTATTCTCTTTTTTAGTTTATTTTTTGTATGCTTATTTTAATGAATTCACATTTTTTAGACCTGTAATAAACAGGGGAAAAGAAGAATAATTGGGCTAAGGGAAAGGTCAAAACCAGAGGTTACCAGAAATTTTTATAAGACTAAGTTGCTACCTCAAAATTAGAACTATGTACTATTGAATTAAGAAGTTTGGGGCTTGGCACCCATATTTCAGCAATCGATCAGGACTCTGGCCACATGCACTGGGGCTGGTGGGTTTGAACCTGGCCCAAGTCTTCTAAACAAACAGACAACAACAACAACAAAAGAGCTGGGCATTGTGGCAGGAGCCTGTAGTCCCAGCTATAAGGGAGGCTGAGGCAAGAGAATCTCTTGTGTCCAAGAGTTTGAGGTTGCTGTGAGCTGTGATACTATAGCACTCTACAGAGGGTGACATAGTGAGACTTTGTCTCAAAAAAAAAAAAAAAAAAAGAAGAAGAAGGAGAAGAAGAAGAAGTAGTTTGCAAATTGAGAATTCACCGGTTAGTACTTTATAACTAGAAGTGTTTATTCTTGGTTAAGGTGCAGGCCACATGAACTGGGCTGGTGAGTTCAAATCGGCCCAGGCCTGCTAAACAATAATGATGACCACAACAACAACAAAAAGAGATGGGCGTTGTGGTGGGCACCTGTTCTCTCAGTTACTTGGTAGGCTGAGGTAAGTGAGCTGTGTTGCCACAGGACTCTATCAAGGGCAACCTAGTGAGACTGTTTCAAAATAAATAAATAAAAATAAAAGTGTTTATTCTTATATTAGTTTTCACATTTTGACTGAAAAACAATTATTGATCATTTGCTGTGTGATGATCTGCTTTTTCAAAGCATTTGTGGAAGAGAGAATTTTTTGTCATATTTTACTGGGATTTTTCTGCTAGTTTTTAAATTAAGTGATTAATCCAGATATAACACATATATCTAGATATTCTGGAGTGATGTTTTATGTTAGCTCTTGCAAATAAAAAGCTCTTGTCAGTATAGAATAGAGAGAATGATAACTGGTATTCTTGTCTTATTCTTGAAGTGCAGAGATAGGGACAGATTTCTTTTTTTTTCATCCTATAGATAGATATATAGCTGTATGGTTTTGGGGGTTTTATTTTTTGTTGTTGTTGTTTAGCAGGCTGGGCCAGGTTTGAACCCAGCAGCCCTGGAGCATGTGGCCAGTGCCCTAATCACTGAGCTGTGGGTGCCCAGTTAGCTATAAGGTTTTTTTTTTTTTTTTTTTTAATGGATGCTCTGTATTTGATTGAGGTATTTTCTTTATTTCCTTTTTTTTTTTTTTAATTCTGAGTAGTTAATTCTCAAGTCATTACAGTGTTCAACCAGTGTGACATATTTCAACAGTAAACATTGGGAGGCACACATATATCCCCATTCCAGAAGAAGACATGTTATATATACAAATACAATGCAGCAAAAATTAAGGTATTCAAAGTAATTTTTTGACAATTCGGATGTGACATATTTACAAAAGTGTAAGTTTTAAAATAATTAAATATTTTCCATAGACTTAATAAAAGTACATTTTGTGGAAATTTTTGAGAAATACTCTGAGGTATTAAATAAATGCTGACACTAGTGATTTCTTTATGAATAGTCTGTTGCCCTTCTTCTACACTAGTAGTGGATATATCCTCCAGTCCAGAGGTTTCACATTTTTAACCTATTAGTCATATAGCTCCCTTTTTTGTGCTTAGATTTTCATTTTGTTACCTAACATTTTGCTATACTGTAGTCTCAGTCTTGTTGGTGGCGGTTATGTTACAAAACTCCCAGTGGGTACATGAAACCTTATGTATTGTATTTAATAAATAGAAAATTACAACAATGTACTGTAATAATTACATAAGTACAATAAGGGTTGCTTGAACACATATACCAAGATACCATGACAGTGTATCTGATAATCAAGATAGCTGCTATGTGAGTTAGTGGTGGGGAGCATACATAATGTGGATATACTGGACAAAGGGATGATTCACTTCTTGGGCAGGACAGACCAGGCCCACATGAAATTTTTATTGTGCTACCAAGAATGGCACACATTTTAAAACTTATGAAATATTTATTTTTGCAACTTGTCATTTAATACTATTATACCACTATTGACTGTGAATAACCAAAACCATGGAAAGAGAAATTGTGGACAAGGGTGAAGTTATGTACTTTATTTTTATTTATTTATTTATTTTGCAGTTTTTGGCTGGGGCTGCGTTTGAACCTGCCACCTCCGGCATATGAGGCTGGCATCCTACTCCTTTGAGCCACAGGCGCCACCCTGAACTAACTTATGTACTTTAAATGTGGTAAAGAATTAGGTCTTTTTATGTTACTTTGTGGTTGTAGGATGCTAAAATGGAAATTATAAATCATGATTCCAAATATTATTTTGTACATATACCTCATTTGAAGTATTATCAAACAAAAACAACAAGACAGATTTCATAGTGGGTATCAAAACTTGAGTTTGCTTTATTGGTAGGTCTTCTGCATTTAAAGTCTATAATAATATACTTACTTATATTAACTATGCTAATGGACCATAAAGAAACCATGCATATCTGTAGTTAGGACTATAGGAAAAGTATTGCCCTTTGTTCCTAATTTAGCTTGTTAATTTTATGGCCTTCCAGAGCATAATAATTGCTAACCAGTAGTTTAATCATAGGAGTATAATAGAAAAGTTTTTTTAAGGCCTTGTTTAATAGTGTAGCAACAAATATTTCAAAAACACCTAGAAACTAAATTTAGAAAAGAGTGATTTTATCTAGATAGAACACTGTAAGCTTTGCAAAAAGTTCATCATAGATCTGGCAATATAGAATATACCCATAAGCATTTTTGGTCTCACTAATCCCCTAAAGCAATGGTTCTCAACCGTCCTAATGCCATGATGTACTTTCATTGTTATAAAGGAGTCACAACTCAGAGGTTGAGAACCGCTGCCCTAGAGGTTTTCATAAATCTCCTTTAGTTCCACCAAAGCCAGCAAGTAAATGTTGGAGTATACCTAAGTGCTCTGCCTTGGCTGGGCTCAAGAGATAATCTCTGCATTTAGTTTAATGTTAAGGTAAATTTAGCAATGTACTTTCTTGCTACCGTTTTTTTGTAGCCCTAAAACATTGCTTGGTGAAGAAATAAATCTTTGGGCCATTATTTATGTTTACAGGGTTTTTATGAATTGAAACTACGTAGGGATTGAAACTACATAGAGCTATTATTAGATCCTTTTGGACACCCTATTTTGAATAAAGTTATAATTATTTCTTTCTATAATGGGTATTCAGTAAATATTTTGTAATAAAATAAATGTTCCCTTGTCTACTTGTGGATTTTCCTCTTTAGTCTTCAAAATTTACCAGTCTAATTAGGAGAGATTTTGTTACATATTTTCTCGCCTTTACAGTGTTTATTCTTTCCTGACCATACAGATTGAGCATCTACCCCAAGTCCAGAAATACAAAATCTGAAACACTTTGAAATTTGAATTTTTTAGCATTGTCATGATGCCACAAATGAAAAATTTCACACCTGACCTCATGTGACTAGCGAGTCACAGTCAAAATGCAGGTGCATAGAAGGTGGTTTATTCAATGTCCCCAAAGAAAAGACTTTCCCAGCCTCTTCAGTTGTAATATAACTTTTTTAAGAACACCCAGGTACCCCTGTACAAACATGCACAAAAAGGTTAATAAAATGACACGTGCAGGCTGGACGCACCAAGAGCAGCTTTCTCACAATGCCCCATAGAGGGTCAGTGACTCACTGTGTTTGTTATTCTCTGCTATGTGGTATAAAATTGTTGAAAATGTCAAGGCCTGTGTTAATCACGCAGGGTAATATAAATATACGTCATAGGGTAATGTAAATATTCCAAAATATGAAAAACTTCTGATCCTAAGTATTTCAAATAATGGATACTTAACCCGTATATTGCATCATTTATTTCATCTTTGTTTTATGCAAAATCCTGCAGATTCATTGCTTCCTTTGTTTCACATTTATATATTCTCCTGCCAAATTTTTCACCTTTTTATCTACTTCTTCCTGTCATCCTATGGGCATAGCTGTTGCCTAAATTATAGTGTTGTATGCCTTGTTCCCTGACCAAATGTTTGATGTTTTGCAAATGCTCTTCATATTTATAAAGGGCATCTATACAGTATCAGGATATTTATAATATTGTGGAGAAAATTGTAGAACTTCAGCTGGATAGGACGTTTAGAATTGTCTGGTCTAGCCTTTTTCCTTTATGAATGAGAGTAATGATGCCCTAAGATATAAGCAGACTTTATCAAAGTAACTGTGAAAGATGTTAATGCAAATATATTTGAAAATAATGACAAGAAAAAGGAAGGTATTGTAAGGAGATGAGAACAAGAGAGGTAGGGTAACCTGATAACAGAGTATAACTTGTCTTCATGTATGTGTGTTTGTTTAGTTGTCTGGATTCCTCTTCAATATAGCAGCCTTGGTAGAGTACCATGGCATCATAGCTCACAACTCTTGGGCTTAAGTGATTCTCTGCCTCAGTTTCCCAAGTAGCTGGGTGCCTGCCACAATGCCTGGCTATTTTTTTTTTTTTTGGAGACAGGCTGGTCTTGCTCAGGCTGGTCTTGAACCTGTGAGCTCAGGGGAGTCCACCTGCCTCAGCCTCCAGAGCGCTGAAATGACAGACGTGAGTCACCATACCCTACCTGAATATATAGCAGTCTTAGAGATTACTTTCTTCAAAAGAAGGGCCTTGAGTTTCCATTCATGGGTTTAGTGGTATGCTACACATAAATAATATGTATAAATCAGAGAAATGACTTGAATATCATGATAAGCAAGAAGAAATAAACCTGTTTACCGAGTACTACTGTGTGTTATGTACTTTGCCACAAATTACTGTATTTCAAAGACAAGATGCAATCAACTCATGAACATTCAGGATTCTTATTTTCATTTGGTTATCTCATTGATTTCAGTGTCTCTACCAGAGGGCTCATAACATGGGATTCCTGTTACATAGAAGTTGCTCTGGTAGAGTAAGGATCTGGGGGGTGGGAGGGAGTAAATGTAGCTAAAAGAAAAAGTTTTGATTCCTCTGGATTTTTCTTACACCTGTCCCTATGATTGTATAAGAGAAATGTGTTGTATCTTCCGGAGAAAGAAGTACAAGTAACAGATAAATACAGGGTTAATGTTTCTGCAAACAGAGTAGCATGAAAATTAGGGTTGTCCCAATATATATGTCAGTGAATTCTAAATTTTAGTGTTGGTGTTATTATTTAGCTTTGTTTTTCTGATCTTTGTTTTCCTCTATGCTCTTTTCAGAAGCCATCCCATTTTGGTGTGATTAAGTTGGAATATTTTTCAAAGTTAAACAATGACGCAGTTCTTCTTTTTTTTTTTTTTTGGTTGATATTTCTAGATCTTCTTTTACATTAATGCTGTCTTTTTATTTAATTGTCATTATTTATAGGCTACCAAGGAATGCCAGGTATCAGTACGAGGAAAAAAGTAAAATTCCATATGTATATTTAGTGAAGTATTTAAGATATATATGCTGTTTATTTCATTGATAGGATTTGAATAGAAGTATGAAAAAAGTCTAAATCAAAATCAATTGGTAAAGTACTTATTTTGATAATGAAAAAAATGAAACTTGTGTTTTAAAAATTGAGATATTTTTCTGTCCTGGATTATAATTTGGCATTTACTTCCTTTGTAGAACTTACCATATTTAAGATACTTCTGATGATTAGAAACATTTTTAATGTAAAAATTATGTACATATCATGAAAGTGAGGAAGATTGCCTTATGAGAGATTAAATTAGAAAGCAACAACAACAGAATAAAACAGCATGTTCCTGAAGAATTCTGTGTACCTTTGGAAGAAATCTAATTTTGCAAAACTGCAGCTGTTGGCACATATTTAATTCTATTGTGATAGGCTTTTTTTTTCATTTTTGTATTTCTTTCAGAGTAAGTGAGGAAAAGGAGGTGACAGAGGAACGACTGAAAGCTGAGCAAGAATCATTTGAGAAGAAAATCAGGCAGTTGGAAGAACAGAATGAACTCATCATCAAAGAAAGGGAAGATATCCTTTTTGAAAGTCCTCTCTTTTTTTTTTTTTTTTTTTTTTTTTTTTTTTGGTGAGTCAAGAAGTTTATTAATAGCAGTAGTACACTCCTAAGAGGGTCAGAGATGGCCTGGGGGGTTCTGTATCCTCCCTATTTCTCCCATCTGGCCTCTCCTCCTTCTCCGTAATATCGTCTCTTCCCAGTTTTTCTTGATCTATGGTGATGTTGTCTCTTCCCTGCGGCCAGACAGAGGAGTTTTTCTTCCTACATAGTTGGGCCCACAAGTGTTGTGATACCAAAAGCCACCGCGGGGAGGGGCCAACTGCAGTGTCATATCACGAGTCCCATGTTGTTTCTGTTACATCCTTGTGATGTCTGTGGCCCTTTTACCTCGTTATTGTCTTTTCAGCACCTGTTTGTTCCCATTGCTTGCTTCCTATGGTCTCTCCTCCCATATCACATTTCCACCTACATCAACGTTCTGCCACAATTGTGATTATTACAGTGTGTTCTCTCCCTCAGCATTCGTCTGTTTCCATGGCCATTCCGCACTACCTCTGCTCATTTTTTACTTCCCTACCTGTGCTAACAATACATCACATCAGCAGAAAGGACAAAAACCATATGAGCTCAATAGACACAGAAAATCCATTTGATAAAATTCAACATCATTCATGATTTATTAAAAAAAAAAAAAAAAAAAAACCTCTCAACAAAGTAGGTAGTTAAGGAACATATCTCAAAATAATAAAGGCTACATATGACAGATGCACAGCCACCATCACACTGAATGGAGAAAAGTGGGAAGCTTTTCCCTGAGAACTGGAACAAGGCAAGTTTGCCCACTTCACCACTCCTATTCAACATGGTAGCAGAAGTACTAGTCAAACAACCATGCAAGAAATAAATTAGTAAATAAATGGCATTGAAACTAGGAAAGAATAAGTCCAATTGTCCCTGTTTGCTCAAGATATGATTTTTTATCTAGAAAACCTACAAACTGCACCCCAAAACTCTTACATTCAATAAGAATTTAGCCAAGTTTCAGGATACAGAATTTATGTATAAAAATCAGTAGTGTTCCTATACACCCATTGTGATCTGAGAAAGAAATCAAGAAGACAATGCCGTTTACAATAGTTACCAAAAAAAAAAAAAAAAAAAAAAAAGAAAGCCAACCTAAGAATAAATTTGCCAAAAAGTTGAAAGGTCTCTATAAGAAAAACTACAAAACATTGCTGAAAGAAATTTAAGATGACACAAATGGATATTCATGGATCAGGATAATTAACACTGTTAAAGTCACATTTCTCAGAGCAATCTCTGCTATCTTTATCAAAATGCCAACATCATTCTTCACAGAATTAGAAAATGCAATCCTAAAATTCATATGGAACCAAAACAGAGGCTGAATAGTGAAAGTAATCTTGTGCAAAAAGAACAAAGCTAAAATCATCACATTATCTGACTTCAAAATATATTACAAGGTGATAACAATCAAAACAGCATGATATTGCTATAAAAGTAGACACATAGACAGATGTAACAGAATAGAAAACCCAGAAATAAAGCCACGTGTTTACAACCAACTGATCTTCAAAAAAGCCAACAAGAAATTTACATTGAGAAAAGGACATTCTTTTAACTAAATGGTTCCAAGAATATTGGGAGTCCATGTACAGAAGAATGAAATTAGACATCTCACAAAACACAAAAATCAACTCAAAATGGACTAAAGATTTAAGCATAAGATCCAAAATTATAATAATACTAGAAGAAAACCTAGGGAAAACTCTATGGACATTGGCCTAGGCAAAGAACTTTAAGACTAAGACTTTGAAAGCTCAGGCAACCCA
>CAUYPK010072883.1:0-14540 GCA_963574355.1 Loris lydekkerianus | reverse complement strand
CGCGGTGGATTCCCCGGAGCTTGTTGGTTCAACCCCAGCCTTAGCCAGGGTGAGATCCCCAAAATTAAAAAAAAAAAAAAAAAAAAAAAAAAAAAAAAGCCAGGTGTTGTGGCAGGTGCCTGTAATTCTAGCTACTTGGGAGGCTGAGGCAAGAGAATCTCTTAAGTCCAAGAGTTGGAGGTTGCTTTGAGCTATGAAGCCACAGCACTCTACCAAGGGCCACAAAGTAAGACTCTATCTACATAAATAAATAAATAGAAGAAAATCAAAAAGAAAAAAACAAGATGTAGGATGGTAGTGCCAGGGCTGAGGGCTGGTGGTTGCCTGCTCTGCTCAGATCCCCAGGAGGCAACTAATGGTGGGGGTGAGGGAGTTCATTGCATACAGTCACAGGGCACTCCCTCTTCCCCTCCTCTGACTTGGAAGGGTTACTAGGGAAGCAGCTGCTGTGGAACCAAACCTCTGCAGAATGGGTGCTCTAGGACTGAGAGCACACATTGGTACTCATTGCTGTGACATGGTGTAGGATAATATTTAGAAATAAACATATCCTACATCAAGCACACAAAGTGAACTCAGTGTGAGTTTAAAATGACTTGCTTTTCTTCCAGAGGCTTAAGGGACTTGGACCCCCCTGGGACACATGCAGATTTGGCTTCCCTGGAGTTAAAATTCCACAAGCCATTCTCTGAAGCTGTGCACCCCATGAAGCCTGAGATCAAAGGGCATGCTGCCCTTCCTCAGAGATATGGGCCAGAGGGTTGACGTGTGTTAACAACATATTGTCAGAGGTCTATAGGTGCTCTGCCCTGAGGAAAAGACACAGGCATTACTTCATACTGAGTAAACTAAGTGAATGGTTGGATATATTCTTCCATTAACTCTGTTCCCCTGTGTCTCCTTTTCTCTTTGTGATCTTTATTTAGATACCTGCCCAGAAATTAGTCAGTGTTTAGAAGAACAGGTTTACTACACAAGTGATTGTATTGATATGATAACAAAATATTTCCTTTCAAATTAACTTCAGATAGGAAAAATAAGATGATGAAACTAACAGACAATAGATTAAGTGTGTACGTGATTAGAAAAGTATAAAATCAAAACCCTGAATAAAGATCTTCGCTACACACCATCTCATTTTGTGTAGTCTATTTCTTGACTTAATTACAGGAGCGAGTCTACACCCACAGCAAAGCTGCTATTTGTTCGCGTCTCCGGTCATGCAACAGAAGTATGATCTAGATTTTAATCACCTTCTCCTTCAAGCCTTCTGGAGCTTACTTTCTCATCACCTATGGATTAATGTCTGAAGTTCATTATCCTGGCTTCTAAATCACTCAGAATTTGCCTTCAGAATACCTTTACTATAGTAATCTATACTTCTACCAAGTCAGATGGCTTGCTATTTCCCTAAAAGTATTGTAAAATTTGCTGATTCCATAGATTAGCACTTACCAATCTCTTCATCTGGAGATACTTTCTTACCCTTTTCCACCTATATCTTTTAAATGTTATCCATCTATTAAGTTTCAGCTTAAGGGCCACTAAATTCTTCACTCAATCTGGCCTTTTGACTTTACAAACTATACAACATCAAATTCAACTTCACATGATATGTATTAATTTTGTTTCCCTTACTCAATTTCACTCATTTTAGACAAATCTCTTAAAAAAAAAAAAAAATTGTCTCCAGTTCTGGAATAGGAGTCTGACACCTAATTGATACTGAGTAATTCTTCCCTGAAAATGAGTGACATATTAAGGCTTTCAGACTTGTTTTTGGCAGTGTATTTGTAGTAGATGCTGTTTGGACAGAGAGAAGACATTTGTTTCATGAGAGAAATTTTCTTGCATTTGGAATTTAGAGGTTTAGGTGGCCATTGTGTCTTTTTGATGAGTATAAGATCTTTTTTTTTATTTTTTATTTTTTGTGATGAGTATAAGATTTATTTTTGTGGATGGATTGGACATTTTCTGTGTCCTAGCATCAGGAAGATTTGTAGGTAAACAGGTCAAGTGTGTATGAAAGTAATATGCAATCTCTCTCTTTTTTGAAAATAAGAGTTTATTCAATAAATATTTTATTGAAGAGCTACCATACACCAGGCACTAACCTGGACAGTAGGAAGGATGGTATCATGCAAGTCTTCATGGAATCCACCTTCTTATTGAGTGACAGGCAAAAAAAAAAAAAAAAAAAAAAAAAAAAGTAGTATGATATTACATCATGTTAAATGCTAAAAAGAATCATGAAGAAAATTTATGGACAATCTTCAATGAAGGCTTTTCTCAAGAGATCTTTGAGAAAAAATTCTAAATGAAATGAGAGATCAACTTATGGTGTTGTGGTAAGAGTAAGTTTGTAACCACCTGTGTGGACATAGCTAATCCAGAGGAAGATTGGGAGGAGTCAGCTAGAAGTGGGTGATCATGCAGGCCCTTGTACACTATGGAAAAAAATTGAATTGTACCTGCCTGGATAGAAGCCACTGGATGGTTTCAACAAGGATGTATTGTGACTTAATTACAGAGGCCTGGAGTGGAGGGAGATCAGTGGGAAGGTTATTTCAGTCTTCTAGATTAGGGAGAAGGTATTGAAGATGATCAGAAGTTTTCAGATTCAGGAGATATTTGGAAAATCAACATAAGCAGACTTACTCAGATGATTGGATGTGAATATGAGGGACCTAGAGGAATAAAACATGACTCACAGGTTTTGGACCTGTGCAATTTGAAAAATATTGCTACTATTTAATAAGCTAGAAAAAATTGTGGAAAAAGCCACTTGTGGAAAAAAAATTCTGCTGTTGAACTCTTTTTTTTTCATGGCTGTTTTTAGAATCTTTTTCCTTTGGCTTTGATATGTGAAGTCTGATAATGATAGGTGTAGGTGTAGATCTGTTTTTACTTACACTGCACAGATTGTCCTGTCTATTGTATATGAAAACTTCTGATTTTTTTGATTCCAAAAGGTTCTTTGTTTCTACCTTTAAATACTACTTTTGGAGTCAGCCAATCTCTATTTTCTCTTCCTAAAATTTCAGCTGGATATTCTGTACTTTTTCACTCTATTCTCTATGGCCGTCAAACATTTTGCATCTTTGACCTTCTTTCTGTGATTTCAACCACTTTATCCTTCAGTTGATGATTTGTTTTTCAGCTGGATCTAGTCAAAGATCTAGCCTTTTTAAAAGTTCAATTTGGTTTTCACAAATATGCTTGTTTAGTTTTGTTTTTCCCTCTTTATATCTTTTAAAATTCATTATGGTTTTCATTTTCTCCTTTATTCTTTAATTTATTCAAAATACAAATTTTATTATTTTCCTTCAGATTCTTTCTATGATCTCCAGTTCATTCAGTGCTAATTCTCCCTTGTTTCCATCTCACTCTTATTATAATAACCTCCTCATCTTCCTTCTCCTTTCTGTGATTGTAAGCTCCTCCTCAGAAGGACATTTTCCCACATTTGTGTACCACATGTCTTGGGCCATGAAATTGCATCCGTACAAGATCCCCCCCCCCCCCAGGGCAAATGAGAGCCATCCAGTCTAGAACTAGTACTTACGATAACCTCTTGACTTGAGTTGTATATAGCTTTCATATTAACATTTCTACCCATGTGTATAGTGTAGGCTTAGACTTGACTGAATATGGGTGGCTTTTTCCCTTCTACTACAGCCTTATGTGGAAGGAAATCTCCTTTCTTCTTGGGCTTTTGGTTAGAAATTTTCATGTAAGAGACAGCAGGAGTTCTAGCACCCAATTCTGTAGTCCCAGCAACTTGGGAGGCTGAGGCATGAAAATTGCTTAAGCCCAAGAGTTTGAGGTTACTGTGAGCTGTGACTCCATGGCACTCTACCACGAGTGACATAGTGAGACTCTGTCTCAAAAATTGTGTCACACACAGATTTTATCTCACTTTAAATGTCATTACAATTCTAGCCCAGTTTCTATAACCTGTGTTCCTTCTGTGGAATGCACTGAAGGGCCACTACTATACCACATTTTATCTGTCTCTTTCTCTGGAGATTCCAACAGATTCCCAGCACATGGGTGTATCTTTCTCTCTTTTTTTCTAGTTCAGATATTCATTTAATTTTGTTGCTGATAAATGTTGTTCAGAATCTCTGCTTGATACATATTATCCCATATTTCTAGCAACATGTTCAGCAGATTTTTAATATAGTAGTAAGAAAGTATTCATTCCCTGCCAACTTAGATCACTATGCTGCCAAAAGTCAGAAATATCTTTGTGATGTCCACATATCCAACAGAGTATTCAGGAGAATTCCTCTTTTCCACACCATGAAACACCTAAGAACATGTGTTACTCCTCAGGCCTTTAGATCAATGTCAGATTGCTTTTGTTGGATAATTCGGTCCTCAGAGTATTAATGTGTTCTTGAAAATGAAAGGATAAATCAAAATCAACTCTACCTAGCATTAAAAACATGCTGTAGAAGTGAAGGAAAGGGAAAAGATCTACCCTATCTTGCTATTAATAACTTCAACTAATAAAGAATGGGGAACAAAGAATTTTTCTAAAGCCAATGGTGGTTGTTAAAAATAGAAATTATTGCTTAGAATTCAAGGAAGAGTAGCTTGTCTTTTTATGTTTATCTTCTTGCCTTTCATGATATTGCTGAAAATTTTATAAAACTGTCTTTCCTCAATTTTAAGAGACTATTAGATATTAAAGAACTTTAAGAAGTTGTATAAATTAATTTGCAATCTGTCTTCACTGCCAATCCAGTTTTGCTAAAGAAATAGTAGTTAAGTCACTAGATAAATATCTTTCTTTTGTGTCCCTTCTTTATAATCATTTGAGCCATTTTAATGGAAATAAGATGATCAGTGCTCCTCAGACTTCAAGTCAGGCTTTCCTTGTCTCTTGAACTCATAAATGTAATTTCTCTAATTGAACAGAAGAGAAAGAAATTCACATTTCTCAGCCTCAACTCTGAGTTGGGCATTTTGTAAAGATTATTTTATTTAATCCTCACAACCACTAAAGCTGATAGTTACCAATACTCACTACATACAACAGTGAAGAAATGAAACACATAGAAAGTAAATTACCTTCCCAAGGTCTAAGAATTAGTTAACAGATGAACAGAGGGAAGGCTTATGCCCTAATACTAATAGGCTTCACAAAATATGTAAACAAAGAGATATCCAGAACTCATTTATGAATTCTGACGAGTGCTTCTAGGTCAATGCTAGAAAATACACTTAGAGCCAAAATTTAAACATCTTAGCCTAACTATGTCATGCATAATCTCTGTGTTGGTCTGGGTGGTATTGGTATAAAAGAATGCCTGATGCTGGGTAATTTATAAAGAAAGGAGGCTTATTTGGCTCATGGTTCTGTGGGCTGTACAGAATACATCGTGCCAGTATTTGCTTCTGGTGATGCCTACAGGGAGCTTTCAAACAGGGTGGAAGATGAAAGGGGAGCAGGCAAGTGTCACATGGTGAAAGCAGGAGCAAGAGGGGAAAGAGGTGGTTCCAGATTCTTTTAAAGGACAAACTCTCATGTGAATTGAAAGTGAGAACTCACTCATTATTGCAGGAAGGGCACCAAGCTGTTCGTGAATGATCTGCCCTCATTACCCAAAGAATTCCCAGTAAGCCCCACATTCCTAGGGATCAAATTTCAACATGAGATTTAGAGGGGTCAGACATCCAAACCTTATCATTTTCCCTTAACTTGTAACTTATAATAAATCGCAGCATCTTTTGAAAATTGCTTTTGTTTCCACAAACCCCATCAGAAAATCAAGACATTAGCATTCCACTACCTTGAATATTAAGAATACTGAGAATACTGAGGTATTCTAATGCTAAAATTCAAGTAGAAAAAATAGTCTTATTTTCTTATATGTGTTCCTTCTTTTATCTTTCTTTCAAAACAATAGTTCTATAGGGCTTAGTCACCCTCAGTGACTATTTTAGCTATATAAATATTTTGATTGGTTTAATGTTTACTTCACTCTCTTGAGATACAATAAATAGAGTAATAGTAATATAGCTACAGTAACAATTTTCCCTGTGACAGTGATAAGTATTGTTTTCCTTGCAGTATCATGTACAAGGCATTTTGTTAGCCACCGTACACAGCTCATCTCAGATCAGTGATACATTTCACGATCCTCATGTTTTATCCAAACTTTTGAAATTAGAAAATTTTCAAAATCACCCAGCTGGTTAATGGAATTATAAGAACCTAATGTATCAAAGTTCAAAGCCTAAATTATGAATATTTTACTACATCTTTTTAAAACCTTTGGTGAGAATACTTCTATTTTAAAATGGTTCAGTCTATGAACTCAAAGTGGTTATTCTGCTCCTATAGGTTTTTCTGAACCTGAATAAAATATAGATGGAATCTCAATTAATATTTAATACAAATGCACAGGGAAGAGTGGGTGGTTCCTGCCTTGCACCTGTGTGTTGCCAATGTAATTTAATTCTGCTTGGCCCTTTGTGTTGTGCTGCCTTTGTGGAGAAGAAAATGTTCCTGTTACTAGAAGCTATTATTGGGGAGTCTGTGGTGTAATGTATAAAATAATAGTAAATCCATTCCTATAAAGAGCAATATTTGACAGTGTTTATTCAATATTATTCACCTTGCCTCATGCCTATATTTCACTGATTTAATATTTATTTGACACTTGATGTCTCATAGCTACACACGATGGCAGAGTGAAAATTGTACACTCAAGTAATTTTCATAAAACAAAGAATGTTTGTTGGGCTGGTCTAACTTGTCCTGCTCTTCAATTTTATTTTGCACCTTTTCCTATTACCATTTAAACATATTAGATTAAAATAATTGGGTCAGAAGTGAATGTACATGTCTTCTCTCTAACTGTGTATTTATTGTGTAATGTCCAAAGACAAAATGTTGCTTAAAGTTTTGTTTCTTTAAGACACTTCAACCATTATAGTTTGTTTTTCCCAGCTACTACTAGAAATTTTATTCAGGAGTATAACCTGTACAAACTTAGTGAGTTAACTTAGTGAGTTTTTCTTTGATCCAAATGAAAGACACATATTTGAGTTCCTAACAAAAGTATTATTATTTTTTTAATGGAGGATAGAAGTACCTGTTTTCTGTAGTCAAAGGTAATAAAGCTTGAATAATTAAGCCAATACAAATGAGATAAGTTATTTTGTTCCCCGTGGAGCATTAATAAATAAAACCTAAAAACATATGTGTTTGTGTTTTTTTCTTTTCTCCAGGACTACTGAGATTTTATTTCCCAGTGATGTATTATTTTTCTTCACCTTTTTTATACATTTTCTTTTCTAAACACCTAAAAACTTACCTGATACTTTTTCTTTTTTCTTAACTTGCTCTTTTGCACAATATTTTTTAGGACTTTTGACATCATAAATGTATCTCTAGAAGAGATTCTAGACCCACTTGCAATAGTCCACAGACCTCAGGTATTCCAATATTGTTGGTCTTTTTAGACAAGTCAGTTGAAATATAGTAAGATGTCCAAGAACCACTCATGTGCTTTTCTCTTTGGTTGTAGAGGTATTGTCTTTCTGTCTGTGAATATCTTTTAACTTTCAGTTAAGTTATTGAAAAATAATTTATTTTATTCTGCACACAGTAGGTACTCAATAAATGCTCAAGTTAGTAACTAAGAACTTTCCAAATTTTTTTCTTATTTTTGAGTAAAAAAATGAATGCTTTGATTTAAATGACATATGAAACTATTAATAGAATGTAGCTCTCCAGCAGGAAATTAACTTATATGTCCATTGGAGAGAAAGTGAAAAAGGGTACTTCTCTTTTAATGCCAGTAAACTTAGCTACTTTCATACTATTTGCAAAGCATAAGGCAGACATTCTTTTTTTTGGTACATATTATATAATTTGTATAAACTAATATGCAATAATTTATATTTGTTATGGTCTACCCTAACATTTTTTACATAGTAATTTCCGAGACTTACTTATTTTTTAAAAAAAGTTTCATTTGATAACTAATTTGGTCGAAGAAATTCATTGTATTCAGAACTATGCCTCCCAGACTTATTTGAAGAGTAAGAAGTTAGGTTTCTCTAAAACTAAAGATGTCCATAACCAGATTTTGATATTAAATATAGAAAAGATAGAGTTATTTTCTGAACCCCAGTTTCTTCTCTCACGTATTTCTGTCTTTGGTGTGCACATAACTCTCTGTGAAATTTCTATGACAATTTTCTCATATGCAGTTGAATTTATCTTTTTACGTATAAACATATATATATGTCTATATTTCTCATTAGGCAGTAAACATATCAGGGGCAGGAACTGTAATTTATACTTTTTTGTATACTCAGCATTTATCATGGTAAGAGTAAATAAATATTCATTAATGTTTTTTTAAAAAAGAAATGAGGTATGTTGTTCCCATGCTGCTATTGCTAGTAGGGTCACTGAAATTTTATAAAATAACAGGCATTTTCTCATTGTTCTTATTTTAAAGTAAGATGGTCTAAGGATGGTCTAAGGACATGGGGTACATGTCTTTGTAAGAGTTATCTTAATAAAATGAACACATGCCCAATAAGGTTAATTAGCAATGAACAGAAATCATTTAGGAATCAACCCAACAAAGCCAAAGGACAAAGGGCCTTTTAATTAGTATTTTTGTTTCCCAAGAGATCTGCTAGTAGAGATGGTAGGCTTTGAAGCCCAGACTTGAATACTATAGTGATTGAAAATAGAAATCTCTCTTATTATGAATTAATAATTTGCCATTCTATGTAGTGCAAGAGTTTCTATGTGAATTTAGTTAGGGTGAGGCAATCCCCAAAAGAATGGTAAAGTCAGGCTGTATAGACACATTCGTATCTCTTATACTGAAAAGCTGGGAGTTAGAACTTAGTTATTTCACCAAAGCAACACAGCCTATAAAGGAGATGCTTGCAGATGAAAGGCCTGCTATTGTGGACAATGTCTCTCTTGCATACTTCCTGTTAATATTATACAAATGTCTGGTTCCAGGTCTAAGAAGAAATTCTTTCAGATTTTTCTCCATTCAGTATGATGTTGGCTGTGGGTTGTAGATGGCTTCTTTATCCACAATTAAAGGAGAATGTCTTGTTCTTAAGTGTCTTATCTAAAAAGGATGCTAAATTTTGTTAAATGCTTTCTCAGCACCTATTGAGAGGTTCATATGGTCTTTGTTTTTACTTCTGTTGCATTATCTTTATAGAATTGCATATGTTGAACCAGCCTTGCATCCCTGGGATGAAACCCACCTGGCCATGATGAATTATTTTTTGGATGTGCACTGAATTCTGTTTGCTAAGGTTTCATTGAGTATTTTTCCAACATATTCATTAATGATATTGGTCTGCAGTTTTCTTTTTTTATTGTGTCTTTCTCTAGTTTTGGTATCAGGGAGATAATTTCTTCATAGAAGGATTTGAAGGGGGTTCATTACTTCTCAATGTTATGAAATAGATTTTGCAATACAGCTGTAACCTCTTTTTTGAAGGTTTTGGTGATTTTAGTTTGGGACATTTTTATTGGAAGATTTTTTATTGTTGTTTCAATTTTTGGTGCTTGATGTTGTTCTGTTCAAGAGCTATGTTTCTTCCTGGTTGAATGTAGGGAGGCAGTGTGATTTATTGCTACTACTATTCAACACAATCCTGGAATTCATAGCTGAAGCAATCAATCAAGAGAAGGATATCAAGAGTATTCGAATGGGATGGAGGAGGTCAAATGATAGCTCTTTTCTGATGATCTGATCGTATGCCGAGAAAACTTTAAGGACTCAACCAAGAGACTCCTGAGATTGATAAAGAAATACAGCAACATCTCAGGATACAAAACCAATGTCCACAAATCAGTAGCTCTTATTTACACCAACAATAGCCAAGATGTGAATCAAATCAAAGATACAACATGCTTCACAGAAGCACCAAAGAAAATGAAACACCTCAAATATATTTGATAAAAGATATAAAAGATCTCTACAAAGAGAACTATGAGACAATGAAAGAAGAAATAGCGGAAGATGTTAACAGATAGAAGGACACACCATGCTCATGGCTAAGAAAAATCAACATTGTTAAAATGTCTATACTACCCAAAGTGATGAACAGATTCAATGCAATCCCCATAAAAATACCAATATCATATCTTGTTGGTCTTAAAAAAATAGTCCTATATTTCATATGGAATCAGAAAAAGAAAAACCAAATAGCCAAAATGCTTCTACTTGATAAGAACAAATCTGGAGATATCATTTTATCAGACTCAGGCTATACTACAAATGTATAGTGATAAAAACAACATGGTATTGACATAAAAACAGAGACAGTCCTATGGAAGAGAACAAATAATCCAGAGGTGAAACCAGCTTCATATTGTCATATTATCTTAGGTGGGACAGAAACTTACACTGAGGAAAATAATTAATATTCAATAAATGGTGATGGGAAAATTGGATAGCTACTTATAGAAGATTGAAACAGGATCCACACCTCTCTTCTCACCACCCACAAAAATTAACTCATGATTAATAAAAGCTTTAAATATAAGATATAAAACTCTAAAAATCCTAGAAGAAAGTGTGGAAAAAATTTAATGATATTGGCCTATGGAAAGAATTTATGAAGAAGAACCTACTGGCAATTGCAGCAACAACAGAAATAAATAAATGGGACATGATCAAGTTAAAAAGTTTCTGCACAGTTAACAACACAATCGACAAAGCAAAAAGACTACCTACAGAATGGGAGAAGATATTTGCACACTACTCATTTGACAAAGGGCAATAACCAGAATCTACAAAGGACTCAAGAAAATCAACAAGAAAAGATCAAACTCATTAAAAACTGGGCAAGAGACATGAACAGGAACTTTTCCTGGGATGGCACTCTAATGACCAACAAACATATGAAAAGAAAGTTCATTATCTCTACATCAAAGAAATTCAAATCAAAACCACATTGAGATATCACCTAATCCCAGTAAGAATGGCCCAACTCATAAGGTCTCAAAGCAACAAATGCTGGTGTAGATGCAAAGAGAAAAGAACACTTTATACTGTTGGTGGGACAGCAAGCTAGTACAAGTCCTGTGGAGAGTAGTATGGAGATTTCTTAAAGAACTAAAAGTAGACCTACCATTTGGTCCTGAAATCCCACTATTGGGTATTTATCCAAAGGAAAAAGAGCCATTTTTATCATAAAGACACCTGCACGTGAATGTTTATAGTAGCACAATTCACAATTACGAAGATGTGGAAACAACAAAAGTGCCCTTCAATACATGAATGGATTAATAAATTATGGTATATGCATATCATGGAACCTTAGTCATAAAAAATGGACATCTTATATCTTTTTTAATAACCTGGATAGAACTGGAGGCCATTCTCCTAAGTGAAATATCACAATAACAGAAAAACAAGCATTACATGTACTCTGCACTAAATTGGAGCTAATAGATCAGCAACTTAATGCTCACATGTGAGAATAATGCAGTGAAGTTGGGGGTGGGAAGTGAGGGATAGGTAAACTCCCACCTAATGGATATATTGCACAGTTATACTGTACAATTCCTGGCTATGTAACCTAATTATATATACCCCCATAATAACCTGAAATAAAATAAAATAACTATGCAAATATTGGATTCCAAGTCCTCTTAATCATATCATCCCAAATGACATGTCCAAACCACATATGAGAAAGAGTAATTGAAAAGAGAAGAATAATTAATCTATTATCTAGAATTCAATTTTTACTGTTTATTGGTAGTTTCCACCTGTTTGCTGTAGTTTTACTAAGAACTAGAAAAATTCATTAGTGTGAGAACTTGCGTCTTGATTACAGTTACCTGGTGATATTGTCTGCAGGAACTGGTTTTCTAAGAAGAGATTAAGGCTTGGAAAAATGTACAAAAAATGTGTGTTCTTAAAGATTATAGGTACTATAACTTAAATACGTCTTAGTTTGGACAAACAAAACAAAATTGATAGAAAGATATGAGACCCTAATTAATAAATTTGCCTACATAGTAAAATAATTCTTAAGCTTAAATGTGCATCAGTGTCATTTGTAAAGCTAATCGATATCAATGACACTAAGCCTCATCCCTATAACTTTAGAATGTCAGCGTAGGGCCCAAGAAATTGCATTTCTAACAAAATACTGGAACCACACTTTGAGAACCACTGTGCTCTAACAGTATACTAGTGAATTCTTCTCCTATGTGTATTTATTATGCCTTTGAAAAAGAGTCTTTATTTAACAGCTGATAATTAAACACTTTGGAATGGAGTCTGAAGAGTACAAATTTCTTGCATGAGCTCTTTGTAGTGACTACCATTGTGTTTTTAAAAATCTTAACCTAAATTTATTTTATACTTATAACATGTGTTACACATAAATGACATGGCTAACTTAGGAAGTGCATTTTTTTTTTTTTTTGGCAAAATAAATAATGTGGAATAAATTAAGAGGTGCATAACACATAAAGATTCATCAGTGTGAGAGGAATGTGGAAATTAGACATCCATACAAGTAGACACCCGTTTTCTGGTTTACCAGCCTAACCTGAAGGAATGGAACAATGATGATCTTCATTCTACTGATGGCAAGAAATGTATGAGGATAAAGCAAAAGATCAGAAGTGTTAAAGAGAGAGAAACTCGGAATCAAGGGAGATTAAAAAACAGCAGAAGAACAAGTGATACCAAGAAGAAAGCTGTTTGGATCAAAGAAATGAGAAAACAGCTCTGGGCTACAGGGTTGACAGAGATAGTTCAATACATCTTACCAGCTACTTGAGAGAAGTATCGAGTCAACAGCAAAAATAAATAGAAAATTAGATACTGCTATGTCTTGTAGGTCATTAGGTAAAATGGCAAGCTAATACAAACATTTTACTGCTATAGCATGCGAGTTGTTAACCTTTAAAAAGTAAAGGAAAATTGACTTATACCGCTCAATAGACAGGAAAATACGTAATATACTTTGGATTTTTCTAAAATCCCATTTCTATCAAAATAATTTTAAACCTCCACCATGATAAATGTTAAATTTCATGTGTTATAATTAGTGAAATATTCACATTTTGTGCTCAAATGTCTTCTAGCCCACAAACATAGAATAAGGTTATTTTCTCCACATAAGGAACTGGAAGTAAAATGACACTCTAATCATGATAAAATAATCATAACTAACTCATTTGAGGAAGAGTTGATACTACTCATTATTTTCAATACTTCCCATAAATTATGTTCAAACTTAGTCATATATTTTCTCAATTAATCATTATGATGTCAATATATATCATAATCTGATATTTTATAGAGGAGGAATTACTTACCCAAGCTTACAAAACTACTAAGTGAAAAAAAAAAAACAATAAAAATTCAACCAGTTTTCTCCAAGGACCATACTCTCAAGAACTACATTTTACTCTCTGTCTCAGGAGTGCAGCAGAGATTTCACACTCTATTTGTGGTTCGTTCCTTGTCTGTAATATTAATTAATGCAGATCATAGAGATTGGGGAACACAAACACCATAGAAAAATAATGGTAAATAAACGTTAGTCTGTGGGCCAACTCAAATTGGCAGTCAAAGCTTTTGGAATCCTATGTTGAAAAAGATCATGAGGCCATATTTGGACCAGTAGAAAACAGCATGACAGTGAGTTAGTGACATCTGCCAGAATATGAGCAAGAAAAAGGGTTAAGAGAGTGTCATGAATTGTAAGCTCTCTCGATCATGGTGAAGGGATAGCTTTTTTCTTTTAGTTGTAGTATTTATTTATTTATTTTTCAGTAAAGGAGCTTTTCTAAATTAAATTGCTTTCTTTTTTTCTAGTTTTTTTTTTTTTTTTTATTGTTAAATCATAGCTGTATACATAAGTGCAATCGCCTGTACCCATTCTAAGATGCACCATAGATGTGGCCCACCCATTACCCTACCTCCACCAAAACCTCCCCCCTCTCTTCCCCTTCCTTGGCCCTTTCCCCATAGTCTTGTGCTATAGTTGGGTTATAGCCTTCATGTGAAAGCTATAATTTAGCTTCATAGTAGGGCTGACTACACTGGATACTTTTTCTTCCATTCCTGAGATACTTTGCTAAGAAGAATATGTTCCAGCTCCATCCATGTAAACATGAAAGAGGTAAAGTCCCCATCTTTCTTTAAGGCTGCAAAGTATTCTATGGTATACATGTACCACAATTTGCTGGTTCATTCATGGGTCGATGGGCACTTGGGCTTCTTCCATGACTTAGCAATTATGAATTGGGCTGCAATAAACATTCTGGTACAGATGTCTTTGTTATATTGTGACTTTTGCTCTTCTGGGTATAAACCTAGTAGAGGAATTATAGTATCGAATGGCAGGTCTATTTTTAGCTCTCTAAGTATTCTCCAAACATCCTTCCAGAAGGAACGTATTAGTGGGCATTCCCACCAGCAGTGTAGAAGTGTGCCCTTTCCTCCACATCCACGCCAACATTTCTGGTTTTGGGATTTTGTTATGTGGGCTACTCTTACTGG
>CAUYPK010072881.1:0-67585 GCA_963574355.1 Loris lydekkerianus | reverse complement strand
TATTCTGCTGCTGTTGATGTAATGTTCTATATATGTCTGTTACATCCATTTGGTCTATAGTGTAACCTTTCTGTATTGATTTTCCACCTAGATGATCTATTCATTGTTGAAAGTGGAGTGTTGAAGTCCCATACTATTATTATATTGCTATTTCTCCCTTCCATTCTGTCAATATTTGCTTCATATATATTTAGGTGATCTGATGTTGGGTGCATTGATATTTGTAAATACTATAGTCTCTTGGTGAATTTACCCCTTTATCATTATATGGTGTCCTTTTTCAGCTCTTCTGACAGATTCAACTAAAAGTCATCATTGCTCTCTTTTGGTAATCACTTGTCTGGAATTTTTGCCCATATCTTCTCTTTCAGCCTATGTGTCCCCTTAAAGCTAAAGTGAGTCTCTTGTAGACAACATATTGTTGGATCTTATCTTTTTAATGTTATCAGCCACTCTATCTTTTGATTGGAGAATTTAACCCCTTTACAATTCAAGTAATTATTGATAGGTAAGTAGTTATAATTGCCATTTTGATAATATTTTTTAGTTTTACAATTCTTTCATTTCTTCCTCTCTTGCTGTCTTCCTTGGTGATTTTTAAATTTTTTTGGCACACAATATTTATGGGGTACAATGTGATGTTGATTTGTCAATTTCTTTTTGTATTGGTATGCTTTGATTTCTTTTTTAAAATCTTCTATGTATACACTAGAGATTTTTTCATATGGTAGCATATGGCTTAAATAAAACATTGTAGATTTAACAGTCTATTTTAAGCTGATAACTTAAATCATATACAAAATCTCAACACTTTTACTTCTCTCTCACACACACATTTTATGCTCTTAATGTCATACTTTACATCTTTACATATAAAGATGTGTCCATTAAGAAATTATTATAGCTATAATTATCTTTAATATTTTTATTTTTCAACTTTTATGATAGAGTAGAAATGCCTTATGCATGACTTTACAGTATTAGAGTTCTGAATTTGACTATATGTTTGTCTTCACTAGTATGTGTTATACTTTCATATATTTTCATGTTGTTAGTATCCTTTTATTTCAATTTGAATAACTCTCTTTAGCATTTTTGTAAGACAGGTCTAGTGGTAATGAACTTTATCCTTTGTTTGGGAAAGTCTTTATTTCCCCCTTCATTTTGCTTTTCTGCATATAGTATTCTTGGTTGGCAGGATTTTTTTTTTCTTTAAGAATTTTGATTATATAATTCTACTCTCCTGGCCTGCAAGGTATCTGCTAAGAAATTCACTGTTATGTTTATGGAGTTTTCTTTGTATGTGATGGGTCAATTTTCTTTTGCTACTTTCAAAATTTTCATTGTCTTTTACTTTTGAGAATTTGGTTACTGACTTGATAAAATTCCTTTATATTCAATATATTTGGGGTTTTTTTTAAGATTCATGGGTCTGAATGCTCATTTTCTCTGGATTTGGGATGTTTTCTGTAATTTTTTTTTTTTAAATAAGCTTTTTGCACCCTTCTCCTTCCCTGCTTCTCCTTGGACTCCCAGAATGTGTTGATTCCTTTCTTTCATGGTGTCCCACTGTTTCCATAGCATTTCTGCCTTTTTTGCCATTTTTTTTCCTCTGATCTTGTAATTTCAAATTTCCTATCTTCAAGCTTATTGATTCTTTCTTCTTCTTGATTGTGTTTGCTGTTGAAAGCTGCCATTATTTTTTCAGTCTTCAGCTCTGTACTTTGTTCTTTTTATGGTTTCCATCTCTCTGTTGAACTTCCTATTTTTTTCATATATTGCTTTCTTGATTTTTTTTTTTTTTTAGTTGTCTATGTTGTACTCTTATAATGCACTGAATTTCTTTAAGATGATAATTTTAAATTCCTTGCCAGGCAGTTTGTAGTTCCCCATTTCCTTTTTTTTTGTTTGTTTGTTTGTTTTGTTTTGTTTTGTTTTTTTATTTATTTATCTATTTATGTATTTTTTCTTTTTTTATTAAGTCTTTTGTACATACATCATAAATACATTTATGCCATTTTCAATGTGTTGATTATTTGTACAAATTGGAGTACTTACATCATACTAATCAACATAGCTTTCACCTCATTTACCCAATTATAACCTGTAGTTCCCCGTTTCTTTACAGTCAGTTGCTTGTGCTTTATTTTCTTCCTTTGGTGATTTCATGTTTCCTTGATTATTCATGATTATTGTGGTCATGCACTGGTGTCTGTGCATTTGAAGATGTACACACCTCTCTAAGTTTTTACTAACTGGCCTCAGCAGTTAAAGACCTGCATCAGTCAGCCTGTCTGTAGATTCTGGGCACAAGTAATAAAAAACTGTCCTTCCTACCCTCTTTAATGTGTATTTTCAATGGTTCACAAATGTCACACCTGGATTCCTAAACTCTTACGAAGGTAATTTCATGTGTGGATGTTGTTCAAGTTCATTTTTCTGCAAAATAACAAGCACTGAAGACTCCTATTCTGCTATCTTGCTAATACTACTCCCCTAATTCTGAAGCTTCATTTCTTGGTAATGCTTTTCTGTCAGTCACTGTATACCTGAGTGACTCACAGAACACCTGCAAGGCACCATGCATGTTCTGAAAAGACCAAAAGGCATAATAGGACAATGTTCTGACTTAAAGGAACTCTGAGTTTCCTGAAGGGGAACCTGGGAGTTTTTAATAGAAAGCAGGCTTTAAAGAGATACAGCAGAGGGCACTCTGAGGAACGTGTGTGTACACGCATGTGTGTGCATATCTCAATAAGTGTGTGTATATGTATGCATATGTGTGTATATATTTCTCTCTTTGGGAGGAAACAGGCTAGGGAGAAGGACATATGAGGAAAGAAGTTAAGACCTGAGACATATGAGGAAAGTTGTTAAGAAGTTAAGAACTGGAGATAATGAAGTAAGTTACACCCATGCTGAATTTTACCCTTGGACCAGCGTCATGGAAGTTGTAGTAGGATTTGATTTTTCGTTCAATCCTTCATTTGTTAAATCAGCCACAATTTCTGAGGCATGCATGCCCATTAACATACTACAGCCATGGATGTTCTTGAGGACATGATCAGAGAAGAGATTTTAGATGTGTACCGTTTACATGGACACCCTATTTCTGAATAAGGGTCACCTGAACATGAACCTTCTAATGATACTCTCCAATACCAGCCTCATCTTCAGATCATAATTTCCCTTTTCTTTTTATTCTTAAAAAGAATTTCATTTCTTTTTAGCCCAAGATTCAAGGCCATGTGGTCACCACAAAACTTTTTTTTTTTTGGAGATAGAGTTTCACTATGTTGCCCTTGGTAGAGTGCGGTGGCATCATAGCTCACAGCAACCTCAAACTCTTGGGCTTAAGCAATTCTCTTACCTCAGCCTCCCAAGTAGCTGGGCCTACAGGCACTGACCACAATATCCGGCTATTTTTTGTTACAGTTGTCACCATTGTTTAGCTGGCCCAGGCCAGGCTCAAACCAGCCACCCTCAGTGTATGTGGCTGATGCCATAACCACTGTACTACAGGCGCCGAGCCCACAAGACATTTTTTAAATTCTGCTCTTTAAAATTTCATCTTGAAAGGATTGGAAGTAAACTCCTTAGCTATTCCAACTTACTACAGTGCTGGACCCAGTCTGACAAAGGCCTTGTATTGACAAAATCACTAGTTGTGGTTTCAAACCACATTTGTACAAACCATCATTTTCCCTTCTCCAATTTCTAGGTTCTGTTCTCATGCACATGCCAGACTTATGAAGTTGTATAAAGCTCAGGAAGTAAATTCCTCTGTAAGAAAGTGATTTATAACATTAGGGTTTCAGGCCTAAACACTGTCAGAATAAATCTAGTTCAATTTTTCTCCAATTTCTTTTCATCATTTATCTCTCTGTTCTTCCCTGTCCCTGCTTTGCTCAAGCCACCCAACACACACATGCATGCACATGTGTGAGTGCACACACACACACACACACACAAGGCCCGCGGCACCTTAATTCATTTTAATGTCATAGTGCTGTGGTAAGATCTCCTCTAGGACTTATCTTACCAATTCTATGATCCCACACACTGGCTGGCCATGGCCAGAGCTAGAACCCAGCTGGGAAGTCTCATTCTAAATGTCAGCATCAAGTATGACTTCATGGTGAGAGTCTCTAACGGATCGGGTCCATGAGTTTGGCAGTTTGACCAAACCACTTGAAATCAGCAGATCCTTTCCGGAAGTCTCTGATTGTGCCAATGATGTGAACAGTCAAGAAAGGCAGCTGAGGGCTGGGCATGGTGGCTTATGCCTGTAATCCAAGCACTCTGGGAGGCAGAGGCAAGTAGATGGCTTGAGCTCAGGAGTTCAAGACCAACCTGAGCAAGAGTGAGATCCCATCTCCACTAAAAGCAGAAAAACTAGCCAGGCATAGTGGCACACATCTGTAGTCCCAGCTACTAAAGAGGCCAAGGCAAGAGGATTACTTAAACCCAAGAGTTTGAAGTTGCTTGCTGTGAGTTGTAATCATGCCATGCCACTCTACCTAGGTGATAGAGTGAGACTGTGTCTAAAAGAAAGAAGGAAGGAAGGAAGGAAGGAAGGAAGGAAGGAAGGAAGGAAGGAAGGAAGGAAGGAAGGAAGGAAGGAAGGAAGGGTTGATATACACACAGAGTGTTGCTTTCATATGGCATAAGCAGGGCCAGGTATTTCGTAGCCACCACCACAGTTGCCAGTATCCACAGCACTTTGGAGTCAAGTGAGATCACAGCACAGGAGAGATTTCTGTGCCTTGAAAATGAGTGTCAATGGACCAACATGAGGGACAGTTGTCTAATTTGGCCTTAGATTTCCTCCCACTGATACAATTCTGCTCTACCTGCTTTTTAAAAGGTAGAGGGTAGGTAAATGGTTATTCTCAAGGTAATTTTCCTCTTTTCCCTTTTCTTTCCTGTAGCTTTAAAACAGAATTTATGTGGCTTTCAGAGATGTCCCTCACCTAGATCCCCGGGGCAGCCAAGGACTGAATCTCAGTTTCCATAGCAAGACTCCAAGGCAGCAGCATTTGCCTACAGAGTTGAAATCACCCACGTTCTGGTCCCAAATCAGAAATTTTGAATGAGTGGGTTTGCCATTCTGTCCTGCTTGTTAGCTGTCTTGAAGGCTGCTGGGATTTCTCTCCACAGTGCTGGTCAGGATAGAGGTGCTGGCACGCCACTTGCCCAAAATGCTTGTCAGTTAAGGTGGCAAAGCAGAGAAGAAAAATGTATCAAACTCTGTGCTACATGCCCCCCCAAAATTTTTGATGATCAAAAAATGTAATGAATAATCATTGCTCCCCATAAGAAAACCCATAAGTGAGTCCTGGGTGTGCTGAATGAGGCACTGGCTCTTTGAGACCACAGGTAAGTGGCAGGTCCGTTGGCAGGCAGGCCACACATTCTGGAGTCAGGTGCACCAAAAAACACCAAGAACATATCAAGAGTTAAATTGGGATGTATCTGAGGTGTGGGGAGAGTTAAAATCCCACTAAGGAGTGATTAAGTGGTTCTTTAGGCATTAACCCGGGGGCTTGCTTCCCTACAACCAACTAAATAAATTTTGCCTTATTAAAAATAAGGGAAATTTCTCCATTCGAAAATTATAAAATCCCATGGTTGGACAAGCCTTTTTTTCCAACACTTAATGCAATTCCACAGACAATACAGGTAGTCCCCAAGTTACAAACCAGCTAGCTTCTACACGTTTGTTCTCAAGTTGAATTTGTATGTGAGTTGGAACTGGAACATTTCTCTGTAACCTGTAACACCCTCCAACTGGTAAGTGCAAGTCATGCATGAGTGAGATGTTTGTAACTTGGGGACTTACTGTAATAGCCCCATGCAAGTGTGAGTTGTGCACAAGGTGGATGTTTGTAACTTTAAGGTGTTTCTCTCTTCTCCCTTGTATGTATAATAGGTGGTAGAGCAGTATTATTGCCTAATGAGGCCCTAACTGCTTCAGAGTCACCCTGCCTTACAGAACTCTGAGCCCCTTTCACTTGCACTGAGGTACCCAGTCCCTGTAGTGCTCCTGGTCCAGCCACATGGAAATGGCACACCACAGCCAAGTGCCCCTATGCGTGCCCCCCACTCCTCCCCATTCCTCAGGCAGCATGGCTTGGGGTGCTCCCATTTGCTCATGTGCCCTATAGAAAGAGGTGCCCCTCCCAGAGCCAGCCGAGCTCCACGGATGGTCCAACAGAGCAAGAACAAGACCATCACTCCGCTCCCTCTAAATACCACACTTCTATTAACGCAGCCACGGCTCATATTCTTGGCAGCCACAACATACCAGTACCAAATATTAACTTTATTCTCCGCCAACCTTTAACCCATTTTATTCCTGCTCCCGCTAAATCTCATCACCACACCTTGGACGTCTGCAATTCATTTTCTGGACCCGAGAGCCAGGCCTTTTGTTTGCCAGGTATTTTAATTTAAAAGTAGAGAGCTAAGCCACAAATCAAACTGAGGCACACCCACCCACATCCTTGTAAAGTTGCCTGAGAACCAACAACAAAAAATCCAACAGGAGAACAAGAGCTGTCAAGTTGAAATGAAGCCCAGACCACATTTCATTTAGACAAGCACTGCCCTGTTAATTTTAGTCAATTATTAATTCCAGCCCCTTTGTACCCAGGCTGCCTGGAAAAACAAAGGCATCTGTCAAAGTGACTGCTTGGGTGACAAGGATGATGGGGCCATCTCTTCTCCAGCTCTGTGAAGCACATTTGGGGGCTGTGGCACAGCATGGGGGCTCATAGGCAGAGAGGCCAGGCACACCCAGGATGTCCCCACATAGCCCCCCATGCCTGCAAGCCCCGTGCCCGTGACTTATCCCCGCTGATGCCACCACCAAAAAGTCAACGCCATCATGGCTTTTCTCATCACGAGTATTCAGTACAAAGCTTCCTTCTCTTCTTTCTTGATCTTTAGTCTCTAAGCTGCAATGGCAGAAAGAGAGGAAGAACAAAGTGGGGAAAGACAGGCAGAGAAAACAGCCACACATATGAGGCCAGCACTGCTTTTAAAATATGGACAGAACTGTGAAATGTGTCCATTCAGACCTTTGTAGAAAAGCAAACTTGTAAGAGAGATAATGTGCACTGACCCCTGGCTGGGAGAGGGAGTCAACGCTGCCCTTCCCACATGCACTAGTGGGCGTGGGCTGCCCGAGACACCCAAGACACTAGGGAATCAGACACGCTAAGCACAGGAGGAAAAAAGGGGAGACTGGGGGACACCACAGCCACAGATGCTCTCACAGAAGTGACCAAAGCTGCAGCCTTTCCTTTCCCACAACCCGGGGCACTCATGACACTGTCCTGTCCTCTGGCAGGTAACCTGGGCTCTTACCTGCTAACTGGGGCTTACGAACCGATCGCCAGCGAAGCACCTTTTCCCTCTGTCTCTGCTCAGAAACCATTTTTAATGGCCAACCCACACCCTCCTTCTGTTGCATGGCTTTTGGTTTCAAGAAAAATAGAGCTCTCGTTAGTATAGTGTGAATATGAGAAAAGAAAAATCGAGCACTGTCAGAAGCGCAGTTTGAGCTTTGTCCCCAAATGCTTCCATGCCTTTGTTGTTGTTGTTCTGATGTGGGGGCCCCGCTGGCCGGAGGCCCCCGCCCCACAGCTGGCACATGAGGACAGCATTAGATGGTGTCCATTGCACAACAAGCCTTCACAGCGCAATTGCTCAGATTTTACTGCAGTTTCCTTTGGAAATACTCAAAGCAACTCCATCTGTTTCCTTTCATTGGGACTTTTATGTTCTTCCAGCCAAAAAAGGAGAGGATAAAGTTCATTAACTCAGCATAGTAATAATTGTGATGTCCTCATAAATTTTCTTGGGTTTGATGCTTTTAAATATTGACGTGCTCATCACCTTCTTCCCTTCCTGCTTTCTCAGTTCACAAGTGAGGATGGAGAGCAAACTGGTGAACATCAGGGTGAGACAGGAGGTCTGGCCCACAGAAAGAACCTGCCATGGGCTTAAGGACAGCAATGATCCCAACGGTCCCTGTCACCAGGGAGCTGCCAGACTTTGGGGCTACGGTTGTCACTGCACTGCAACCCAAGTGCATGAATGGGGGAGATGTGCACTTCCCTGCATTTTATTTTCTAAAGAAGATTAAAATCTTCCACAGGAGTAGAAGGGGGTGGGGACAGGATGTGAAGAGCCACACGAGTTAAGGTGTTCCAACTTCAATACATGGAACCCGCTGAAGTCACTTAGATTTGCATTCTTTAATAATTGCTCCAGCTGCAATCTGGATAATGCATTGAAAAATAATCATACTTGAGACAGAGCAACCTAGAAACCAGCATAGTGACCCAGGCAAGAATGGGTGATGGTCTGGACAGGGGCGTCCCAATGGGCAACTGGAGACACATGTAGATTTGGGAGAATTTGCACAACCCAGTGATTAACTAAACAGTGATGAGACATGGAGGACAAGGAAGATGAGGCCAAGGGTAACCCCCCAGGCTCCAGATCAGGCCACCAGGGTCCCATTTAGATGAGATAGGAAAGAGAGAAGGAGGACCTTGCCCACCACAAAGAACTTACCAGTCTTTCCCAGAGGACAGTGATGGTCCCAACCTGCCAGCTGATGGAGTGCCCTCCTTCAGGTTACATGGAAATGTCTACACTCTTCCCAAATCTTCAGCCTCCCCTTCCTGATAAAGAGCTCAACTGTGGGCCTGCTACATTTAAGGCTTCTCTGCACACCCAGGCGGTAACAAGTCTTTGCGGGGAATGTGCACGTCCAGAGTTCATGAGAAACATCCAGTCTTACTTAGACCTGAGCTTTCAGAGGACACGGGTGGTGAGTCAAGCCCTGGGAAGAGACATGACTGGTCATGGGAGCAGGCAAGTGGAAAAAGAAGGAAGACCAAGTCTGAAGAAGTGCAAGATGAAATAAGAGCTGAGGGTGACACCTGCAGGGGGACAGAGGGGCATCGTGCGAGAAGGAGAAGCTGGAAGAGAACCCACAAGGCATAAAACTGAGAAAATGTCTCCAAATCAAGGAGGAGCCCAGTGGCCTCACATGCGGCCAGGGGTCACTAGGTCTGCAGCGACAAGGTCCTGGGTGGCCTTGTTGTGAGTGTGTCAGTGGTGACAGAGTCTGAACAAGAGGGAGGAGGAGAGACCAAACCCTGTACAGACCCTACAGGGAAGGAGGGAGATACAACGAATTCTCTCGGTGTACAAAAGATACTCGAGGGCCTGTGAGTGTGGACGGGAAGAAGCCCACGGAAGGAGCCCCAGACAGGTGCAGAAGGAACGGTCTCAGGGACATCCCTGTGGAAGGGGAGAACCTAGAACTCAGACGGGCTCAGATGGAGGCCCAACCCGCTTCCTCCCCAATGACAGAGGCCCCCCACCAATGCCCCCCAAATAGTCCTCAGCCGCCAGCCTCAGCTCATCCTCCAGCACGCTCAGAATCCGTCCTGCATGAAGGAACTCAAGACCTTTCCTTCTTTTTCAATGTGTTTATTTGGGTTTTGACTATCTATTTCTCCAAACATATTATTTTGGTGGTGATTCCATAATTTGAAGAAATGGAATGATGGTGGGCCGATTGCCTGTATTATTTCCTGGGGTCTCAGGATACCTGTGCAATGCAAGGCCTGTGAGCCAGAAAGACGCAGCTCGAGACCCACCCTAGGGTGCCCTCCCCTTCCCTAGAGCTGAATGAACACTTCAGAAAGGCCTGCATGTCGCCACGTGGACAAATGAATGCCCGTCTGAGTAGACGTGTCAAGTCCCATGTAGAGCAGCCCCCCTTGTGGGGAGGCCTCCCCAGGCTCTGCCCGGCAGACTCCACTCTGAAGGCAGGGAGACCGCCTGAGGGAGGTTACTCTGCTGACAGGAGGCCTGAACAGCAGATGTGGGAGGAGCCTCGGCCCACTCAGGCTGGGCCTAGGGGACCTAGGGGACCATGTTCCATTGGCTTGTCGGCAACGTGGCTCAGAACATTACTGTAAAAAGATCTCTAATGGCCAATGCTGTGTCTCAAGCCTGTGTCATTAAGCAAATTACATAAGCTCCCTGGGCCTCAATTTCCTCACTTGTAAAATTGGGATAAAAAGGAATACTCGACACCCAGGACTGCTGGGTAGATTGAGTGGGTCACTATCTGTATGGGGAGTTCAGGATGGTGCCTGGCACTTAGTAAATGCTAACTGGTCTTCCTCCATGTTGCCTTTAAACTGTGCAGATGGCTCGGGGAACATGCAGCACCGCAGCCTGATAGAAAAACTGATAGAAAAACTGAAGAGACGCTTGGGAAGAGGTTACTGGAGGGGAGGGTGTAGAAGGAAGCTTTCCACATCCAAACGGGGAAAATTGTTCTAAAAACCACACAGGACCCCTGAAGTCCAGGCTACCATCTCCCCAGGAAGAGTTGCAGCCAGCTCTCCTTCCCTGGCGTCCAGGTGGCTCTGCCTGGCTTTGTCCAGAAGAGCAGCCAGAGCTCTCCCCATGTCCCCTCAGCCTCAGCTGGCAGCAGCTCCAGGGTCACGAGGCCAGTGAGTTAACTCAGAACATTACAAGGTCACAAACTCCCACTTAAAGTCAAGTTTCTAAACAGAGAGAAACCTCAGCACATGTGAGGTAGCTGAGGACAAAGAAGCTTCCAGGTTGCTTTCTGGGTCCCTTCCCCGCTGGCCCCAGTGCCCCCACCCGTCTGCAGTCTGCCTTCCACACGATGGGATGGAAGGGTTTCCTCAGGATGGAATGGAAGGGTTTCCAAAGAACTCAAGGCGACCCAGGCATTCAGAGGGCTGCCTGCGCCCCTGGCCCCTCCCACCAGTTCAGGCGCGCTTGCAAGAGGCCCTTAAATGAATCCGCAAAGTATTATTGCCAGTGCCTGAGGTCAGAGCAAAAATGGGCAGAGAAGATGTCCATCAGATTAAATAGGCAACCCAGATTTGAGGCAGGAATAGAGAAAGCATTGACTTCCACACAAAGCAACAGCTGAGCACGGTCCAGGGGATGAGCCAATACTCTGCTGGCCTTCCAGCTGCCCGTTCCTACTTCCGATGGCCTGTGTCTGCTTACACAATGGCAAAGCAGCCTGACGTGAATTCACTTCTCAAGGAACCCAGGACGCATCTGCCTGTAGTTGTTCTTAAGAGAGTTCTTAAGGAGTTTCTTCAAAGTTGTGATAGCCTTTGACCATTTTCAAGAACTTGCATGTAGAATAAAATATAATCATGTGGGGGTGCGGGGATGCTGTTACAGTCCTGGGCTGAGTGGGCAGGGACAGCCTCCCACTGCCATCTCCCCTCTGGGCATCCACAGTGCCCAGTCATCCTACCTGGCCGGGTGGAACAGTGTGGGGTGGTACCACGGGCCCAGGTGTGCTACGACTACGTGGAACCCAGGACGCATCTGCCTGAAGTCCCTCTGCACTCTGAGTGCCTCCTGGGTTCACAGGCAGCTGGCGTCTCCTCTGTAAAGGGGAGGAACTGGACATGAAACCGAGGCTTATTTTCCTTTTTGTGTTTGATAAGCTATGTGGTATATGGCAGAAATAAAACACAAAATGAGTTTGAATGTAATTAAGCAGGTCCAGGTAAAGATGGTGTCAACAATCTGAACAATCCTAGACAAAAACAGGAAACACAAAGACAGGTGCTGGCTCCATATGGGTGGCGGGCGTTCATGTCCAGCCCGTGCGTAGGTGGCTAGACAGTCACCAAAGCCACTCAAAGCTGCAGCCCACATGGTGTCACCAGGGCAGGCTGATGACAGGCCAGGACTCCCCACAGATCCTCACCTGGCCAGCAGAGCCCGGATTCAGGGTTCCAAACTATCCGGGAACAAGCACGTGGGAAGAGGCCCCCCAAGACAGCAGGCAGGAGTGCACGGCCAGGCCGCCATCTCCAGAGGACACTCTGTTTCCAGCTCTGCTGCTGCCCAGCTTCGTGGCATCCTGGAGTGGGAAGACCTGCTATGCCCTTGTGCCCCCCACCTCCAGGTGGAACAAAGTCCTGGGGACAGTGACACATGCAAGCTAGCAGCTGCAGCACCGCCCTGTGCCAGAGTTGTTCTCATCTACCTGGAGATAAATCCTCATCCATTTTTTTCTTTCCAACTAAAGGTTTCATAAGTAGGCCTGGTGTGGTGCCTCATGCCTGTAGTCCCAGCGCTGTGGGAGGCCGAGGCCGGTGAATTGCCTGAGCCTGGAGGTTTGAGACCAGCACTAGCCGGAGTGAGCCAGAGTGAGACCCCATCTCTACCAGAAAACAGCCGGGCGCTGTGGCAGGTGCCTGTAGTCCCAGCTACTTGGGAGGCTAAGGGCAAGAGAATCACTAAAGGAAGAAAAAAAAAATTAAAAAATTAAAAACTTCAATCTAAGATGAGTGAAAGCCAGTTGAAATTGAAAGCAAAATTTAAAAAAAAAAAAAAATCCTACCACTCTGGGAGGCCAAGACAGGTGGATTGCCAGGTTCAAGCTCCCAGGTTCAAGACCAGCCTGAGCAAGAGTGAGATTCCCATCTCTAAAAATACCCGGGCATGGCTTGGCGCCTGTGGCTCAAGCAGCTAAGGCGCCAGCCACATACACCTGAGCTGGCAGTTTCGAATCCAGCCCGGGCCTGCCAAACAACAATGACGGCTGCAACTAAAAAAAAATAGCTGGGTGTTGTAGGGGATTAGGATTATCACATAATATAATTTTAAATTTCAGATTTATAATACATGTACTTTTATAAAAATATATACTCATCAATTATTAAGTAATATGACAGCTATACATTCTATATTATAGACACTTGTATTACACACCACATCTATCAGCGCTTGTGTTGAACACTAACCCTTCCCGCAGCCCGTCATTATTCCCCTTCTATAGATAAGGAAACCAAGGCACAGAAGTTCAGGAATTTGCCCAAACCATCCAGACCCTTCTAGTTGAAGTTGCTGAGCAAGGTTGCCTTGACGTCTTCAGCTCACAATGTCAGGATTGAATGTGGATGAAGCAGGGACTCTGCCCACCTCCCAGGGCACCTGTCCCATCAGGAGGTCTCTGGTCCTGTGCACAGTTCTCCATGGCTCGCCTTGCCCCCCACCCCACAGTGGGGGTAGCATCACTCCAACCTCTGTTGGAGTGCAGGCAGCAATCTCTCCTTCATGCTCCCCACTGTCCCCACTGTCCCCACCTGATGACAAGATGAATTCTACCTTCTGAACTTCTCCACACACCCCCCAGAATACCTCTCCTCCCTTCCCCCATCCAAATCCTGCTGGTCGTTTCAGGCCAAAGCTCCCGCAGCCCCACAGACCTGCCTGTCAGGATGCACCCAGGACTCAGCGCAAAGAGCCTATCTTCTCCCATGACTGACCTGAGTGTTTACTTTCCCACATAGACTCCCAATTCTTTGAGAGTAGTGACTGTGTCATGTACACACTCTGTTGTCTCAAAGACTCTAAGCCCCATGCTGAACACACATTGGGGCTCAGCAGATGGACGAACAGACTGAGGATCTCCGCTAAGCAGCAGAACACCAGAAAAAATGAAAAACAATGGGGGTATTTGATAAGGACAACAGGAAGACAGGCTATTTGAGACCTCAGACTTCTCACAAACTTTCACCATATGCTTGCTTTGTACTGAACATCCTAGTTTTCTTATCAAAGCACCTAGGTACACATTCTGAGTGGCTTGTCACAGGACCAACTCACCTCTTACTAAGAGGTGAATTTGTTCCTCATCTTTCCTTGCAGTGATGGCAGAAGCCTGAGTCTGCAGGGCACATGCCCCCCCACAGGCCCTGTCCCAAGGCTCCTGCTGCTCCACGCTTTCTCCATGTTCACAGGGGAGCTAGCAGAGGTGTTCTCGTATTTATGTTCTGAGCACTTACGACATTTAGGAGATGAAGTTCAGGTTACGTCAGCTCCTAAGTATTTGCAGCCTTGCATGGCCTGACAAGCTGTGCCATCAGGGCAGTTTGAACGCCGAGTTTCCTTGCTCTCTCAGTTAACTATTAACTAGAAGAATGGCATTGTGCTAATTTAAATTGCTGCAAACCCAAAACAACCTCTGTTACTTCTTTTCTTTTTTTTTTTTTTTAAGAGACAGAGTCTCATTTTATCGCCCTCAGTAGAGTGCTATGGTGTCACACTGCTCACTGCAACCTCCAACTCCTGGGCTCAAGAGATTCTCCTGCCTCAGCCTCCCAAGTAGCTGGGACTACAGGTGCCCGCCACATGCCCAGCTATTTTTTTTTCTTTGTAGAGACAGACTCTCATTTCACGGCCCTCAGTAGAGTACTATGGCATCACAGCTCACAGCAACCTCCAACTCCTGGGCTTAGGCGATTCTCTTGCCTCAGCCACCCCGGTAGCTGGGACTACAGGCGCCCGCCACAACACCCAGCTATTTTTATTGCTGTTGTTGTTGCTGTTGCAGTTTGGCTGGGGCCGGGTTCAAGCCCACCACCCTGGGTATATGGGGCTGGTGCCCTACCCACTGAGCCACAGGCACCGCCCAGCATTCAACTTGCTTTAACCATAAGGGGAAAATGTAGAGGACACCAAGAGCCAGACGACCTCTGATGCTTTGCAGCTGGGGAACAGACCCTCAGGCGACTCTTCCACAGGTGCTCCTTGCAGAGAAAGAGCCCAGCCCATGGCGATCCTTAGGCACGTAGTCATTGTCTAACACTTCCCTCACCTGTCTTGTGCTGTCTCAATAAAAGGCTACTGCGGAGCTGCTCGGGCTACCCTGCAATCCAGGTTAGCCCGCCTCCTGCAAGCTTGTACCTCTAATCCACTTCACGCCTGGTTCCCTCCTGCAGCAATCGAGACCAGGGCCATAGCGGCCACTAGATGCCATAGGGGCTGCGACAGGAAAAAATTGGACAAATTAAAATCTCTTAATGCTTTAACATTCTGAATTTTTAAAATTTGGACTTTCAGTAAAAAAGAAATGGAATGACTAAAAGAGTTACTCTCTTCTAATTCTGGAGTTGGCTGTGACATCACATCATTACCGCTCATTACGCCACCACCACCCCCTGACAAGATGCCTGTTATTTGCCTAAAGGGGACTGGTCAACAGTTTCCCCCTGAAAGACTTCCCAGAGCTAGGCCTGGCCCTGCCCGGTCCCTGCAAAGAATTAGTAACTCTGTGCACTGTGAACTCAATGCCAGAGCCTCCTGCATTAGGTGCTGTCAGGGGTCCTGGAACTGGGGACGGTAACTGTGTGTCCTGTTACACACAGCATAAGGACATTTTGATAATGACAGACCACATATAGAGTGACCTCATAAGACAATAAGGCAGCTGGACATTCCTCTCAGCGAGGGATATCACAGCTGCTGGGCATCCCAGCACAGCACGTCCCCCTATTTATGGCCATACTGGTGTAAACAAACCTCCACGCGTGCCGTCACGACAGCACGTGATACTCAACAAGAATACATGACTGTGTGTCCGGTTTGTGTGTTTACTAGGATATAGTTTTATCATTATTGTAGACTATACTCCTTCTCTTTATAAAAAGAAAGTTAATTGTAAAACAGCCTCAGGCAAATCTTTCAGGAGGGACTCCAGAAGAAGACGTTGTCATCATAGGAGATGACCACTCGATGTCTGTTACTGCCCCGAAGACCTCCCAGTGGAACAAGACGTGGAGATGGAAGACAGTGATACTGATGACCTTGACCTTGTCTAGGCTGAGGCTACTGTGCGTGTGTGCCTTAGCTTTTAAAAAAAAAAAATTTTTAAGTAAAAATAAATAAATAAACAAAAATGTTTAAAAATAGAAAAAAGCTTATAGAAGAAGGATGCAGAGAAAAATGTTTTTGTACAGCTATACAAGGTGTTTGTGTTTTAGGCTCAGTTAAAAAGTTAAATGTTTATAAAGTACAATAGTCACAGAAAGCTAAGGTACATTTATTGCTGAGGAAAGAGCTGGGCATGCTGGCTCGTGCCTGTAAGGCCAGCACGCTGGGAGGCCAAGGTGCGAGGATGCCTGAGCTCAGGGTTCAAGGCCAGCCTGAGCAAGAGCAAGATCCTGTCTCTACTAAAAATAGAAAAACTAAGGCATTTTGGTGGGTGCCTATAGCCCCAGGAAGCTGAGGCAGGAGGATTGCTTGAAGCCCAGAGATTGAAGTTGCTGTGAGCTATGACAATGCAGGGCACAGAGTGAGACCCTGTCTCAAAAAAAAGGAAGGAAAACATTTTCTATAAATTTAGTGTAGCCTGAGTGTACAGAGTTTATAAAGCCTACAGTACTGCACAGTCACACCGGAGACCCTCAACCCGCTGACCACCCGGAGAAACCTCCAGTCCCACAAGCTCCATTCGTGGTGAGCACCATACACATGTCCCATTTTTACCTTTTGCGCTCTGTTTTCACTGTACCTTTCCTACGTTTAGCTACACCCATGTTTATATGCACACACACTTACCACCTTGTTGCAATCACCTACCGTGTCTGGGACAGCTGCATCCTGCACAGTGTGAAGCTCAGGAGCCGTTGGCCACTCCCAGGTCCACTTCATCCAGGGTGAGCGAATCCTGGATGCTCACGTCACAGTTGCCCGGTGACACTTTTCTCACAACATAGCCCTGTCATGAAGCAGCACATGACTGTAACTCCTTACCTGTTTCACTACGGAGGTGACCTATCCCAGAGAGCAGGCGCTCACCCAAAGGCAGCGCCCGCACGGAGGGCTCTGCAAGAAAGCAGGGCGCGGTGCTCTGCCATCCCTACCTTCTGTGTGAAGAGCGAAGGCAAGGCGCCATTGCCATAAATACGTCATTTCTTGTGTTGTCGTTCTTATTGTTTATCATTTTAAAATCTTTATTTTTTCTGATTTAAATATGATCAATATGTTAACACCTAAGAATACATGGACAAGGAAGAAAGAAAAATTCACTTAGATGTCCACGATCCTGATGTAAACGCCATTAACAACTTAGCAGCCGTTCTTCGTGCTTTCAGCCTCAGCAAGTACACGTGTGCACACATACACACAGTCCCTACCTGACAGGACCGTGCTGTACACAATGGCACGTGACAAAAGCCTTTGTGAAATATCGCTGAGGGGGCTCCTCACATTCCCTGCCATCCTATGCACCACACTAGAATTTGGCTTCTTTTATTGGTTTTACAATGTGTTTTAATATTTGGTAAGTTAAGTCACACGTATCCCTATATCCGTGTCTTTATTTTGTTTTCTCAATATGATTTTGAGGGCATTGCCATTCTTAGGACATCCAGTCTTTTCATCAGTGAACATCTTCCCATTAGTTCAGATCCCCCAGATCTGTCATGTTCACCCAGATGCTGTATCCTTCTTGTTAAATGAACTCCTACTGACATTTACCGAGACACACACGAGCACGGGCAGGCACACACACGTGCACAACAAAGCTACTGACTTTCATATATTTACCTCATTCAGTCACCTTACCAAATTGTACTGCAAATCCTGTTTCTTGGATTTGGGGGATATATGATTATGTAGCAGAAAAAAAAAAAAAAAAAAAAAAAAAAAAAAACAACTCTTTATTTTCCCATTCTTATACCAATTACTTAAATTTTTTATCATTATTGCATTAACTAGCCCTTCTAAAAAATGTTATTGGACGGCAATAGTGGACACCCCACCTTGTTCCTGTTCTTAACTGAAATGGCTTTAGGATTTTATTATCTAGGATTACATTTGTAATAAGGTACAAATAAGCAAAAAGTATTGGTCAAGAGCAGAAGTCAGCAAACCATGGCCCACGGGCCTGATCTGCCACCCATTTTTGTTAATAACGTTTTATTGGCACATAACCGTGCCCATTCATCTACAACCATCTATGGCCACTTTTTGCTACAGTGGAAGTTGAGCAGTTGTGACAGAAGCTATATGGCCCTACGTAGGAAAAGTTTTCCAATAATCCCTGATCCAACCCCCTAATACCACAGGAGGTTATGCGGTGGTATCAAACAACTCCGAAATCTCAGTGGCTTAACACATTTATTTCTCACTCCCACAAAGCCAGCTGTGGTTTTGGACAAATTTCCACAAAATGATACGAAGTGGGCTCTCTGAATCTTGTGTCTCTGCCATCACAAGGCCAAGTCAGTTCCCAGGTGGCAGAGAGAGCAGACGGGGTCAGTCCCGAGGCCCCACTCTCCCTGAGGTGGCACAGCACCACCCCTCCCAGCCTGCTCACCAAAACTACTCCCGACTCCACCTAGAAAGTGTGAGGACACTGGGAAATATAACTTCTGGATGCCCAGAAGGAAACAGAAACCGGGTCTTGGTAAGCATTATTACTATCCACCAACAGATCTCAGTACATCTCAGTAATTCTTTTCCATTCCTATTAAAACTTTTTATTTGGTTGTTAAAATTTCAGCATCCATTGATATGTTCCTATGGGCTTTCTTTATAGGAAACGTAATACATTTTGCTCGTAAACTTTCTGTAAGGGAATCATTCATGTGTTTCTGTAATAATCTATTTAGTAGAAGTTCACTTTTTTGATCAGTAAATTCTACATATTAATATTTTATTTTTATAACTATATTCATAAGTGAGATTTAAGTAATTGAGCTATTATTCTCTCTTTTTTTACCATCTTTATCATGTAAAGATAGTTAAGGCAATTCTTAATCCTGGTACTTATTTAGAATCACTTGAGGAGTTATCACAAAATATTAATGTCCAGGCCCAACCCCGGACCAACTGAGTCAGAATCTTTGGGCATGGAGCCCAAGCAGAAGGAATTTTTAAAACTCTGTAGTGTTTCTAACTGTGCAGAATAGACATGTACCAAGCTATATTGACTCACAGCTCTTTGTAAGATGTAAGAAATCATTATAGGCCTAAAATTATTTTACTGTTTTTTATACACTGTCTGGCGTTAAAGTTAAAATAACCAAATATATTAGAAAACATCAAGAAAACCAATAAAATAGAAACCAACACTTAGGAGTCCAGAATATTGAGGTAGGAAGTACAGAATTTAAAATATGGTAGCTACCTTTTTGTTTGTTTTTTAATGGAGTCTCACTCTGCTGCAGTGCCATAGCATCAGCTCAGCTCACAGCAACCTCATACTTCCTGGGCTCAAGCAATCCTCCTGCCTCAGCCTCTGAAGTAGCTGGGACTACCCGTGCTCACCACAATGCCAGGCTAGTTTTTCTGTTTTTAATAGAGATAGCATCTCACTCTCGCTCAGCCTGGTCTTGAATTCCTGAGCTCAGGTGATCCACCTGCCTCAGCCTCCCACTGTTCGCGTTACAGGTGTGAGCCACAGCGTCTAGCCCTAAAATAGCTATCTTTAAGGTGTGTACGGAGAAAAAAGATACAATTTAAATTTTGTCAGAAAACTGGAAACTATTTTTAAAAAGAAATTCTAGAAAAGAAATGTAACAATCAAAGATTAAGATCTCATTGTATAGGTTTAACCACGGATTAGACATAGCTAAAAAGAAAAATCACAAAGTAGAAGGCAGACCAGAAAAAAAAAATGTTTAGGCATAAAGCTGAGAAAGATGAAGAAATTAAAATACAACATAATTGGAGCCTCACTGAGGGAGAAGAAAGGATCTGGGTAGAAGCTATAGGGAAAGAGATAATGGTGGGAATTTTTCCAAAACTGATGGAAGTCAAAGTCAAGAAGACTTTCAAATCCCAAACATGTAAATTAGAACATAAAATTTGATCACAAGTCACTAAAATAAATGAGGGTTTTATTTTTTTCTCATGTCACATGAAATCCAGGCAACTGGCACTTGCTCAGCAAGTCAAAGGGTCAAAGCTAAGAGTTTTCTGATCATCTTAGTTTTTAGTTCATGGACTTACAATGGCTACTAAAGGTAAAGCCAATCAAATTCACATTTCAGTCTGGCAAAAAGGAAAGTCACACAAGGAGACGGTAGTGAAGTTCAAATAAGAAAGTAAAACTTCCCAGAAACTTCCGGCAGTCCACTACTTACTTCTGATTGTTCAGTATTACATGAACTCTAACTGCAAAGGAGAGCAAGTTTTTTTTAAGTGGGGCACAGCGCTACCCAAACGCAGCAAGGGTTCTGTTAGTGAAGAAGAACAGAAGGCAGGATATAGGGAAGGCCAGACCAATTACACATGAAATTCATTGTTTTAACTTTGCATGTACAAATTCATTGCAATGCCTGCTCGGACTTCCACAATACCTTTATGCTGAACACTAAAAGTCTTCTTTAAAATTCGTTTTATTCTCTAAATGTCTGTATAGTGTTTTATGGTTTGTTTCCTTTTTCCAGATGTGTCTATCTTGAACTTGTTTGAACATCACAAAGATGGTTTTATTCTTTATAGTCAATAAAAAAATGTTCTCATAGAAGTCAGAGAACATCATTAGAAAATGGCTTGTAAAAATACGATTCCCCAAAAGCTTAAAATCAGATTGTCTCAATTCAAAGTGCCCCAAGGCCTCGTTCCTTCCCAGGGAGAAGGTAGAGGAAAAGTATTTATTCATCCTCAGGATAAACTATTGATGCTAATGAACTTCACCCACCCTCACTCCCCCCAGGAACAAGCTAATGAGAAGCAGACAGCCCCAGGGACACATCCCCCCAACCCCACCCAAGTGCGCTCCATCCTGGGGCAGAAAGAGCCACTTCTGAAGAAGAGCAGCAATTCCCTCCCTCCTGGTAGACCGTGCCAGGCAAAGAGGTCCCTTTACTTAACAGAGAGAGAAACCGGCTTTCTCTTCCTACATTGTGGCCGTAGGACCAGATTTCCCTACCTGAAAATTGACTGCCTCTGCCTGCCTGCAGCCTGCCTAGGCGTTGCAGGGCGTGAGGAAGGTGGGCTTTGAGGACAGAGACCTGAACTCCAATCCCAAATCAGCTTCTCAGCTACGGGGACACGTACAACAAACAGGACAGTGTGCGTTTCACTAGCTCCCTTTAAAGCATGTTCCCCTTTGGCCACCAGATTTGTGGCCCTGGGACAACAGAGGGAAGGTACCTAGACCCTTCACAGGACAAGAGGACTGAAAAGCAGGCTTAGATCGTGAAATGGTGTTGCAATTTTCTTTAGCTTTTAAAGAACCATAACTGGAGCCCTCAGTTCAATGCCATTCCCTACCGGTCATTAAGACGAGATCAAGAGTTGGAGAGTGAAGGGGAGGACGTTGGGTTGGAACACAGTCCGGAGCGATGAGCAGGGAAGGGACACAGGGCCAGTGGGCTCTGGGACTCTGGAGGATGGACAGAGCTAGAAGTGAGAGCCTTCACAGGTAAGGAGGCACCAGGTAAGAAGGTGTCCCACTGCTGGTGCACACTGACCCCGCCCACGGGAGCGCACAGAGGCCTGACCCGATGGCCCCGCCCTATGCAAATCCACTCCTGGTGCCACGCCCACTCCAGCCCCACCCACTCGCCCTGGCCCTGGGGAGGCCGCAGAGCAGGTGGGAGGTGGGACCCCCTCATCTCTCTGCTGGCTGCATCACCTGCCACACACACCCACTGCGTCAGTATAGAGCTGGTGACTATGGAGGAAATTAAAAGAATGAGCAATTTAAAAAATTACAGCATTAGCTGGATTTTTTTCAAGTACTGGATTAAAACTAAATTTCAAATTGAACTTCCCCTTATCTTCTACTTAGTGGGTGAGAAATAGTCACTTTATTGATAAAACAAAGAAATTACCTTTTCTCAATCATCTGAACTATGCCTTAAATCTGGAATCACCCCACACTACGTATGTAACGTGCAGGATAGAACGTTGGTGTGTCACATTCCCATTGCTGCCATGACAAGTCACCACAAATGTAGTTAAAACCCAGGTGTCAGCAGGGCTGCACTTTCTGGAGGCGCTAGAAGAGAATAGATTTTTTTACCTTTCCTAGATTCTAGAGGCTGTCACAGTCCTTGCCTTGTAAGCCCTTCCTCAAGCCCTGGCCTCCTCGTGAGGCCCATTCAGGCTACCATCTCTGAGCCCCTCCTTTTCCAATTGTAAGGAGGGGCTCCCTTGTGATTACATTGGGCCCACCTGCATAATCTCCCCACTTTAAAGTCATTTGAGTAGCAACCTTAATCCATGGGCCCCCTTGATCCTCCTTTACCATGTAACCTAACATATTCGTAGGTTCCAGAGATCAACAGTGGACATCCGTAGGGGCCCAATGTTCTACCAACCACACCTGGTAAACCTATTTTCTCCCATATGGAAAGGAAAGACAGGAGGTGTTGGGACGACTACATGAGCTAACCTAAGTAAGCTAACAACTACAGAGTTCATTCTGTCTGTGGGTGACTGTCCTCTTATCAAGATCTGGCTCCGGGGCCTGCTCTGACCCATGCCCTCACCCCTTCATCTACTCCCATGGCTGTCACTTGGCCCAGAGCAGGTGACTTTCCTTATTCAGACACTCAAGAACGATGATTATTACCAAATAAAACTATCTTCTTAGTTCTTAGGTCTAAGACAGAGTGGTATGTTGAATGCACAGGTATGTTATATATAGTAAGTTAGATGCATTCCCAATAGGTGTACACAAAAGCAGAGGCCCATGCCTTGCCTGCCTGAGAGCAGAGAAAGGTTACAATTAAACTGAGTTTCAAAAGTAATAAAGTGATTGAGATTATTCTCATTAAACTAAACTGAGTTTTAAAAGTGATAAAGTGAATGAGATTATTCTCATTACAATTCCAAAACAGTGAACTCAAAAACAATTAATTATACATTAACGCTTTCAACAATAACAAAAATTTAGTTTTTGTTTTTTAAATTGTTATTTTTAAGATCTTATTCAAGCCCTGGCCAGAGGTTCTACTTGACCATGGATGGACATGACAGGCCATTTACATGTTAACCTGTGTGTGTGTGGCACATGTGTGTGGTGAGTAGGATGTACACAGAACTCAGAACTTAACCATTTCAATCATTAAATCAAAAAGTTATTCACCAGTAGAGGGAAGGAGTGGGTAAAAATAAATACATAATTATAAGGTCTTGTAAAACTTAATGCTTACAACAGTGTAAGTCACACAGATGCAAGATAGTAATGAAATTAAAGGTATTAGTCTATTGTATTTTTTCACCAAAGGTACCACAAGGATTGATGCACATTATCATTATAATTAGCCCAATTTTATATTGGAAAAAACAAACTTTCTATCAACTATCTTCTAAAGGAGAGGGGAGTTTTATATCTATTCATGGTAGCAAATGAAAGTTTCCTTCAGTCTGTAATTACACTTTGAATTAAAAACATAATAGCTTAATTTTGTTTGAGATGCCAGTTTTTGAAAGGAATTATTCACCTATCAGTCCAGATGGGACATGTCAACTTGGGGTTTCTAGCGGTTAGAAAGCCTCAAAACATGGGACTATATTGCCACCTGGTGGCAGTATCAAATTTTACAACAACTGATTTTGATGGCTCCCCAGCCTTCAATTTGCTACTCATAAAGTGAAGTAGGAAATATCTGCACTGACACTTTCTAGGTGATTACAGTTTCATGTCCAGAAAAATGAAAGAGGCTGCCCAGTTCTTTCTGCACAGCCTAAAACTCAATGAGAAAAGGACTCACACTGGTTCCTCTCCTTAACTTCAGCAGTGCCATTTAGCCAAAACAAAACTGGTAAGGCTTTGCAAGTTAGGAGACCGAACATAGTTATTTATCTGGTTTTTGAAAGCCAGAAACCCTCCAAGCATAGGTAATACTTGAATCTAATAAATGCTTATGATTCCCACCTCAAACTCTTCCCAATATTTAAAATATTGAGGTTGATATTAAGGAGAATTTCACAAGAAAAAGTGATTTAGGACAATAACCACCAGTTTATAGACAAAGAGAAAAGAATGCCAAGCTTCCTGTTCAGTGTGAAGGTGGAATTAGAGCTGTGCATTTCCCACAGTGCCCAAAAATGTCTACCGCGGGGGTTGTTCTTAGGAGTGAGGTGGTGAATCAGCCCTTCCTCAAGAGAATCGAAGCTTTATAATCCTAAAAATGTTGAGTAAGTTGACTGGATTCCTATTTTTAAACCAATCAAATTTACACAGAACCATAATTATTGTAGAATTTTGACCTGGTTATCTAAATTAAGGCCACAGGTGTTTCCTACTTCCATGATGGAGTCAAGCACCACATGGGTTCCCTGGGGCTTCCTCCTTGAACCTGCACAAGAACGTAGCAGGGAGGTCTCCGGCCTCTGGTGCCTCAGTAGCTCCAGACTTTCACCTGCTGCCACCCCCTATGACAGCAGGATGTGGTGGTCCTCACCCTGCAGAGCCCAGCCCTGCTTGCTGGCCACTGCAGCACCTCCCTGCCCCTCTGCTCTTCCTACGCCAAGGCATGGGCTTTTCCCTGCAACGGCTCCAAGGATAAAGGAAGAAGTTTCCAAGGTTTCCCCCAGGAGAGCTGCCAGGCCCTGCTGGTCCTCTCTTCTGACCCCTGACCCTAGCAGCCATTGTCCCTGAGGTCTCTGAGCAGAGAGGTTCCTGGCTGACAGAAGGGGCCCTACTCCTCTTTTCCTTCTCCTGCTCCCAAGTGGGGCCAGAACTGGACAAATCCCCCGCGAGACTAAAAGGGACCCCTCAGGGCTCTGCCATGTGTTCCACGAGGCCACAGGCGAACCTCGTCCCCACAAGCTGCTTCTTCAGGGTGCTAGGTTCAGGCTCCCTCTCCCAGGGGCTCAGGTGTGCCTCGTTTCCAAATGGCCACTTCCAGACTGACAGTAACGGATACCCCAGTACCTTTCCAGAAAAGTCTCTAGCAGTCCCTGTGGACCCCGTAATCACCAAGAGCGGCTTTGGTTCCTCTCAAGCCACAGTTGCTCGGACTTCTACTTGCTCTTGAACATGGTGTCAGAAGGGCCCTAAATAAAAAGGTGAGCAGGTGGGAGGGCGGGAGCAGCAGAGGGAGAGCGCAGGGTGGGCGGCAGGCGGGAGCGCAGGAGGAGACTGTTCCCAGGGCAGCAGCAGTGGCTGTGTCGGGGAAAGGGCAGAAGTGGTGGCCGCAAGACACTACTCAGAGGGCAGCATGCAGAGCTGTGGTTGGAAAGTGGAACACCTGCAACCAAGATTTCACCGGAGACTTGTCCCACTGGTCACACACCTGCCACTTCAGAAGAGTGTGAGGCAGCTGGGACAGACAGGGCCGCCGCTGAGAGGAGCTAGGGGCTTGGGCGGGGCTGCCGCGGGCTGCACGACTTGGGACCCGGGAAAGGACAGTTGGCACAGGCCTGGGGTGAGGGAGGAACTCGGCCCTGAGGTATCCCCATTCCGGACTGCGGCAGCACCCCAGCCAAGCACGGTGGCCACAGGCTCCCTTAGGAGCTGCGAGACCCACTCACCAGGCCTTCCGGACCGTGGGTAGTGAGGATGCATTTTACCCTGTCACCTCCATCTTGCTTTTCCACAGAGCCTTCCTGAGCGCCTGCAGTGTGCCAGTCTGTTCTAGGCAGCGGGGACACCGCCATGAACAAAAAACACGCAACATCACTTCCCAAGCCCGCTCACTCTACGGGAGGCAGACGGCGGGGCACAGAGACCCCAGTGTGAAGGGATAGAGACCCCAGTGTGAAGGGATGTGCTCCCTCGTTGAAGTGGCAAAAAGGGCTCCCAGAGACGGCAGGGGGCTGGGGGTGGAGGGGGCGAGGCGAGCCCAGGTAGGGGACAGCAGCGGGTGGAGGGCAGACACTGGGACTGGGAGAAGTTCCGTGGAAATGGATAGAGAGGGAAACCAGGTGGGAAGGTCGTGGGGGCTGGATGGAGACTGGGCAGGTTGGCACTAGGTCTCCTGGGCCACTGTGAGGCCTCCATCGTTTCCCCAAATGAAGCCAGACAGACCTTCTGGGCTCTGACAGGGCACTCGGACGCCAAGAGCAGAAGGCGCTGGGCTGGAGCCAGAGAAACCCGCTGAGGACCTGAGGACTGACGGAGACTGAGGGGTCAGGTCGGGGTGGCAGCAGAGGAGGCTTTGAAGTGCCTGGACTCCTCGCATATTTTGGAAGTAGAGCCAACAAAAGTTAGTAGCAAGATTGGTTGTGGAATTATGTGGCCGTGGAAATCCCGCCTGGGCAACCAGCTGGGTGCAGAAGGGAGAGCTGGGGGGATAAAGGAGGCCCACACAGCCTGGGCCAGGTCTAAGGCTGAGGTGTCCAACAACGGCCAAGGTCATTGGGCAGGTAAGTCTGGAGCTCAGGGAGATACCTGGGCCGGGGAGAGGGGAAAACAAAGGCTTAGACAAACCTGCTTCCCGTGGGAGACTGTGAGATTTCTCCCATGCCCTAGTAGGAAGAAGGAGGGCCAAGGCCCTGGTCTGCCTCACCAGATCCCACAGATGATCAGGAGTTTCCACAGGACCAGGGAAATCCTCAGACTGGGGGGAAGAGACACCAGAGCGGATGGAGATGTCCCCAAGACCCAGGGCCCCAGAAGCAACAGCAAAACCAAATCTTCCAGGGAGCAGTGTTGATAATGACTTTGACTGGGAAATGAATGTGAGACAGAGACTGACCTAACCTGAGAGGGACAGTAAATCCAGAAGAAACTGAGATCTCTTTAGGGGGTAAAGCTTTAGTTTGTTTCAATGGCTCTCACTGGTCACTTTCCTGTCTGTGGACCAATGGGAGGCACCTGCTGGCTTCAACTCAGACCCCCTACTTCCCATCTGCTGACGGGAGATTCAACCTGGAGAACACCAACTAGGAAGAGAGAAGGAGCTTCCTGTGGTGGGCTGAATGACGGTCCCCCAAAACGTCCACATTTAGGACAGATCCCAGAGGAAAGTCATGATTACGTCAGACATAATCCCCAGAGCCCAGGATATGTCATCTTACATGACTGCTTTGGAAATAACACTTCCTTTACCTGTTCTAATGCACAGAAAAGAAGCCTTGTCCAACAATGAAAGAAGGGGCCAGGCACAGCAGCTCATGCCCATAATCCTAGCACTGTGGAGGCCAAGGCAGGAGGATTACTAGAGCTCAGGAATTCAAGACCAGACTGAGCAAGAGTGAGACCCCATCTCTACTAAAACAGAAAAACAAGTCATTCAGCGCCCCTCCTCCCCACCACTCAGCGCCCCTCCTGCATCATGGCGCAGACCTATAATCTCAACTACTGGGGAGGCTCAGGCAGAGGATTCCTGGAGCCCAGGAGTTTGGGGTTGCTGTGAGCTACAGTGACGTGAATATGCAAGTCTCCAATCGTCACAGTTCTATGCAAACATTTGTAAAATCACTTACACAAAAAGAAACTTCAAATTTTATCATAATATAATACTTGAGAGTCAATTTGATGACTTCAAAATTTAGCACCATTTTTACTAAAAAGCTCAAAATGTTCAAAGGTTTGCCCAAATAAAATTAATTTATTTTATCTGTTGATACCCACTTCCATGTTGAATACTAGATTCCTCCAGGAGCAAGTTCTGCTCTATTTTTCCATGGCATAAAGCCATGTCAATAGCACGTACTTCTCAGGCAAGATGGGGTCTGAGAAGAATGCCAGATTTATCTCCTCGAGGCTTTCCCACTATGTAACACAAGAATATGTTCTTCAGCTTGGTTACTGTGGCTCACGCCTGTAATCCTATCACTCTGGGAGGCCAAGGCAGGTCAATTGTTTGAGCTCAGGAGTTTGAGACCAGTCTAAGCAAGAGCGAGACCCCATCTCTACTAAAAAAAAGAAAAAAAAAAAGAAAAACGAGGCAGGCACTGTGGCAGGCACATGTAGTCCCAGCTACTCAGGAGGCTAAGGCAGGAGGATTGCACAAGCCCAAGAGTTTGAGGTTGCTGTGAGCTAAGATGATGCTATGGCATTGTGCCCAGGAAGACAGAGTAAGACTCTGCCAAAAAAAAAAAAAAAAAAAAAGAATATATTTTCCTGATGCTTTCAATCTAGTCTGCAGAAACTAGGTTTGCTTCCAATAGATCCTGAAAAAAGCAAACAAAGATATCATGAATAAGGAGATCACAGTACTTAGTTTCATGAGACTTACAATTCTATTTGTATGCGCTTAAGCAATGTACTTGGCGTTTCATCATTTCTGAGACTTTATTTTCTTAATTTTTCAAAAAATGATAATTATATTGTTGGAAGAATCAATATTAATAGATGGTAGCTGGTACAGCAGTTGGTAGCTGCTGTTAATTTTGTGCCAGTCACTATTTTTGCCACTTTGCATATATTTAATCTGAATAACAATCTTAAAGGTAGGTACCAGCACACTCTTTTTAATCCCCTTTTTACAGACAAGGAAACTTTCACAATGTTGAAGCTTGCACAGGATTACATGGCAAAGCCAGCATTGAAACCCAGGCAGTCTGAGACAAGCCTTAACCCCAAACTCTATGAGTGCCCCTCTTCCCCACCACTCAGCGCCCCTCCTCCCCAACACTCCGTGCCCCTCCTCCCCACCACTCAGCGCCTCCCTTCCCCACCACTCAGCGCCCCCCTTCCCCACCACTCAGCGCCCCTCTTCCCCACCATTCAGTGCTCCTCTTCCCCACCACTCAGTCCCATCTTGGCTCACAAATGAGGGGCAGGAGAGCCTCGTGTGCCTGTGGATGGGACACTCTGAGGACAATAATCACTTTGTAGGGACCCAGCAAAGAATCCACCATCTGAACCTAACCAGGAGGAAACATCAAGAAAACTCCAAGTGGGAAACATTCTATTTTAAAAGGTGGGCACAGGAGATGACTGTTCTATTAAAAAAATCAATATAAGAAAAGACAAAGGAAGGCTGAGGAATTATTTTAGATTAAAGGAGACTAAAGAGATATGACAAGTAAATTCAACCTGTGACCCCAGACTGGCTCCTAATCCTGAGGGTGGAGGTGGGGGAATTGATATGAACAACAGATCTAGAGAAAAAATATTTTATCCAATGTTCCATTTCCCGAAGTTGACAACTGTACAGTGGTTTAGAAGGGAACAGCCTTATCTCAGGAAATGTACAGTGAAGAAGTTAGGGATAACACGTGCATGCTACATACATATGTAACTTACTCTTGAATACCTTTGAGAATATAAAATGTATAGACATATACGCACATGTGTGGATGGGTACACATTTGTGTACATGTATACACAGACATGAATATGTGGCTATATATGTGTATATGAATATGCATATGAAACCCAGATGTATTTATACGTGGAAGGGAGGAAGAAAAGGAAAGTCCAAGTACAAATGATAAAGCAAGCACACAAAATGTTAGCAGCTAGTGAAAACGTCTAAAGAATGTATGGGGAGGTGACTTTTGTACTGTTTTTGCATCTTTTCTTACAATTGTTTCCAGTAAAAAGTGAATTCATTTTAATATAATTCTGTTAACTGATTTATAAATACAACTATGTTGATTTTCATGCTATTGATATTTACATTTAATATAACATTAATTATATACATCTGACATGTACTTAGGCAAAAAAAAAAGATGTTAGTAAGTTACCTCTGGGGACTGGGATATTGGAATTTTATTCTACAACATACCTTTCTATCGTTTCCAAACTTCTATAATCCAATAGTGTTGCCATCGTGTTCAGAAACAAAAAACAAAAAATAATTTAAAAAGTGCTTTAGCTGGGTGGTGAGGTGGAGCAAGATGGCAGACTAGACACATCTCCCTACTAGCCACTCGCAGGGAGGCAGAGGAAAGAAAACTCCAGCCATCTCTGGCTGGGGGAACCTACCTGGTGACATCATTCCAGGGGGCAGAGTGAAATGGTGGTGGCCCATGGGAGCCAGAGAGGAGATCTGGAGCTGAAGAAACCAGCACAGAAGGCAAGTACATGCAAATGGGTGGCCTGCCAACAGAGGCCTGGAGGCAGGACAGGGCTGTCCTTAAGGCTTTTTTGATTGGAGCTGCCATGAAAGGCTTAAACAAGTGGGTGGACTCAAACAGTGTCCAAGGGCTGGATTTGAATCCAGGTGGGGTGGATCTACCATCAGCTTGGCTGCTAGCTGGGTGGCCATAGGGAAGGTTGTGTGGGGGAAACAGTCTGCAGGGTCCTGGTGCAGGGCCGGCTGTTTCACCTGGTAAGCTCCAGCATCCACTCTTGCGATAAGCTGAGCAGCCCCCACACCCCTGGGGATTGTTGTCAGGAGGCATGGTGAGTTGTGCCTCCTAAAAATTCTGGTGAAAGTTTTTAAGACCCCCAACCCCACTGGGACTGAATGCTGATGAAACAACCTCAACTGACATGAAGGCAACTAAGTCAGGAAGACAGACCCCAATCTCCTCGGCAACTAGAGTGGTTTCCAGCATGCATTGATCACATGAAAACCAACCTATGTTCTCTATCTTCTAACACCACAGTACCATCTGGTGTCAAGGCAATATATTAAAATACATATCCATGGATTTTTTTGTTTTTATTTTTTGTTTTTGTTTTTTTTTTTCCCTCTTCACTTTGGGTTGTGGTGGTTGTTTTGGAGTTTTGTGTGTGTTTAATTGGTTGTATTTTTATTTATTCATTTCTAATTTATTTAATGATGAGAGCTCCCTTATTTTTGTTACGATTTTCAGCCCCTTTTACTTTCCTTTTTATCTCTCTTCTTTGTTCTCCCTTTTGGTAGAGATTCTTCCCCTTTTCTCATGATTCCCACATATATTTTCATATGAGCTAAGATACCCCATTTTGCTTTATCTTATATGATTGTATTTTTAATTTCCTTTATTTTATTTTTTTTTTTTCCTTTTCTCTGAGTGCTAGAGGTTAATGGCAGGGATCCAGCTCAAGAAGGTCACAAGCTCATGGTCCAGGGTGTCCTTCTAGCTTTTGCCTTTGGAAAGACAGTATTGGCAGGTCCCCCACTGCAACACACTGCTTTATTTTTTTATTTTTATTTTTTTTCCTTTCTCTTCCTATATTTGGCGGAGGTGGGATCTTGTATTTGTCCAGGCTGGTAAGGAGCTCGTGGCATTATCCCCCAAAGTCCTAGAGTTGTGGTAGTGGCCATAGCACCCTGCCAAACAACACTACTACTGCTGTTGCTCTCTTTCTTTCTGTCCTTCTCCTCTCATTTTCTCCAATTCTTTCCTTTCATCCCCCTTCATTTTGTTTGGTCTTTTTTTTTTTTTCCATTCTTTTTCTCTTCTTTCTCTCTTATAGCTCTTTACCATTCTCTTCCATTTGGCTTTATATCAAGAGGCCACTTAAACACCTAAGGTCTAAGACAAGAATGCAGTGAGGATGAAGAAGTAGGGAAAAGAAGTGAATAAAAAGAAAACACACATGAGGAGGAATCAACAGAAAAATTCTGGCAACATGAAAAACCAAAACAGAGCAACTCACCCACCCACCCCAGCCAAGGGACAATGAGGCAGGTACTGCAGAGGACTCAACCTATAAAGAAGTAATAGAAATAACAGAAAGGGAATTTAAAATATAGTTGGTAAAAGCAATAAAGGGAATTGATGAAAAAGTGGAAAAAAATCAAAAAATAGATGAAAGATATGAAGAATAGAATGGAACTTAAAGAAATGAAGGAGTCAATCAGGGAAATTAAAGATGCAGTAGAAAGAATCAATAACAAATTAGACCATGGAAAAGGATCTCAAAGCCAGAGAACAAAGTTCATGAGCGAACCAAGGTAGTTAAAGACGCAGAAAAGAAGAGAGAGAAAGCAGAACATTTGCATAGAGAATTATGGGACATCACAAAGCATTCAAACATATGAATTACAGGTATCCCTGAAGGGGAAGATCATCCCAAAGAAATGGAAGCCCTACTGGAAGATGTCACGAATAAAAATTTCCCAAGTATCACCAAAGATTCTGATAACTCCTTTCAGAGGGACATCAAACCCCAGCTCATCTCAACATAAAACACTTCACAAAGACACATTGTGATGACTTTGTAACCTATACAAAGTCAAGACAAAAGAGAAGATTCTGAAAGCAGCCAGGAGTAAGTGCCAACTGACCTACACGGGAGGATCCATCAAGGTAACAGTGGACTTTAAAGCCAATTGAATGGTCATATACTTTTAACCTTCTTAAAAACAATTTTTAGCCCAGAATTCTATATCCTGCTAAACTAAGGTTCAAAATCAATAGAGAATTCAACTCTTTTACTGATATGCAAACACTAAGGAAATTTGCTACAAAAAGACCAGCTCTACAGGAAATACTTAGACCTATTCTTCACACTGACCACAATGGACCACCAGCCACATAAACACTCAGAAACTAAATAATAAAACCTAGCTTCTACAGTGGTGCAAAAGATAAAAACTAAGCAGTGGACTTTCACCAAAAAAGACAAATAGAACTCCACCACACTTATCAATTCTCTCAATAAATATTAATGGCTTGACTTCCCCACTGAAGAGGCACTGGCTGGCTGATTGGATAAAAAAGCACAAGCCATCCACATGCTGTCTCCAAGAAACACACCTAGCCTTGATGGAAAAAACAAGACATGGGATGTAAGAATGGAAAATAATATTTCAAGCAAATGGAAATCAGAAGGAAGGAGGGGTCACAATCTTAGTTTCAGATACAAGTGGATTTAAAGCAACTAAGTTAAAAAAGATAAAGATAGTCACTTAATTCTGGTGAAGGGAACAATACAAGACGACATTTCAATTTGAATTAGGTGTGATTCAAATATATATGCACCCAACTTAAATGCTTCCAGATTTATGACAGACCTTGGTTGCTCTAAGCAATATGATATCACTTAACACCATAATATCTTGGGACTTTAATACTCAGAACCAGACAGATACTCTAAACAGAAACTAAACAAAGATACAAAGGACTTAAACATGACCCTAGAACAAATTGGCTTAAAAGATATACAGAAGATACTATCCCAAAGCTGAAGAATACACATTCTTCTTGGTAGCCCATGGAACATACTCCAAAATTGACCATATCCAAGGGTATAAATCAAACTGAAATAAAATTAAAAGAATTGAAATTATGCCTTGTATATTCTCAGACCACAAGGCAATAAAGGTGGAACTCAACTACAATAAAAATTTTCATCCTCACACAAAGACATGAAACTTAAACAACTTTATGTTGAATGACAGTTGGGACAAGGAAGAAGGAAGGGAGGAAATTATTAAATGACTCAAACATAAAAACAAAGAAGCTACAAGTTACCAAAACCTATGAGATACTGCAAAAGCAGTCCTAAGAGGGAAATTTGTCACACTGGATGCATATATCCAAAAAACAGAAACAGAGCACATCAACAAACTAATGAATCATCTTAAAGGGAAAAGAAAGAACAACCTAATCCTAAACCCAGCAGAAGAAAAGAAACAACCAAAATTAAACCAGAAATAAACTGAAAACAAAAGAATCATTCAAAAATCTAATCAAACAAAAAGTTTCTTCAAAAAAATAAGTAAAATCAATAAACCTTTTGTCAGTTAACTAGAATTAGAATAATAAAATTTCCAATAACCTCAATCAAAAAATGATAAAGGGGAAAGAACAGAGATACAAGAGATTATCTCTGAATACTACAAGAAACTCTGTGCTCAGAAATTTGATAATATGGAGGAAACGGACCAATACCTGGAATTACATCCTCTTGCCAGACTTAACGAAGAAGAAATACATCTGTTGAACAGACCAATATCAAGCACTGAGATCAAAGAAACAATAAAACATCTTCTAACAACAACAAAAAAATGCCCTTGACCAGATAGCTCCATGTCAGAATTCTATCAAACCTTTAAAGAAGAGCTTACACCCATATTGCAGAAATTAGTCCAAAAAACTGAAAAGGAAGGCATCTTCTCCAACACGTTCTAACATCACCCTGATACTGAAACCAGGAAAAGACCCAACTAAAAAGGAGAATTTTAGACCAAATTCACTAGTGAATACAAATGCAAACACTCTCATTAAAATGCTAGCTAATGTATTACAGCTTCACATTAAAAAAATCATACACCATGATCAAGTAGGCTTCATCCTAGGGAAGGAAGGGTGGTTTAACATACCCAAGTCCATACATGTAATTCACCATATCAACAGAAACAAAAACAAGGAACATATGATCTTCTCAACAGATGCATAAAAAGTATTCAATAAAATGCAGCACCCTTTTCTAGTTAAAACACTTAAGAATGTAGGCATAGGTGGCACATTTCTTAAACTGAAACCATGTACAACAAACTCACAGCTAATATTATACTGAATTGGGTAAAACTGAAAGCTTTTCCACTTAGAACTGGAACCAGACAAGGTTGTCCTCTATCACCATTACTATTCAACACAGTTCTGGAAGTTCTAGCAAATTCAATCAGGCAATAGAAGTCTATGAAGGGCATCCAAATGGGGACAGAGGAGATCTAACTCTCACTCTTTTCCAATGATATGATCTTATTATACTTAGAGAACACCACAGACTCAACCATAAAACTCCCAGAAGTGATCAAGAAATACAGTAACGTCTCAGGCTATTAAATCAATGTCCACAAATCAGTAGCCTTTGTATATGCCAATAACAGCTAAGTTGAGTCAGAGACACAATTCCCTTCACAGTAGCTTAAAAAAAAAAAAAAAAAAAATGAAATACCTAGGAATATCCCTAACAAAAGAGGGGAAGGATCTCTACAAAGAGAATTATGAAACACTTAGAAAAACTGTGTTATCTGGGAAGCCCCAAGGATTCAACTACAAAATTCTTGAAAGTGATCAAGGAATACATCAGCGTCTCAGGTTACAAAATCAATACTCACAAATCTGTAGCTTTTATTTATAGCAACAATAGTCAAGCTAAAAAAAAAACAGTCAAGGACTCTATTCCTTTCACAGTAGTGCCAAAGAAGATGAAATATTTGGGAGTTTATCTAACTAAGGACATGAAAGATCTCTACAAAGAGAACTATGAAACTCTAAGAAATAGTTGAAGATGTTAACAAATGGAAAAACATACCATGCTCATGGCCGGGAAGAATCAACATTGTTAAAATGTCCATATTACCCAAAGCAATATACAATTTTAATGCAATCTCTATTAAAGCACCACTGTCATACTTTAAAGACCGTGAAAAAATACTTCATTTTATATAGACTCAGAAAAAAATCTCAAATAGCCAAGACATTACTCAGAAGGAAAAACAAATCAGGAGGAATCACACTACCAGACCCCAGACTATACTATAAAATTGATAGTGATCAAAATAGCATGGTACTGGCACAAAAACAGAGCCATAGATGTATAGAACAGAATAGAGAACCAAGAGATAAACCCAGCTACTTACCGTTATTTGATCTTTGACAAGCCAATTAAAAACATTCAGTGGGAAAAAGACTCCCTATTTAACAAACAGTGCTGAGTGAACTGGCTGGCAACCTGCAGAAGACTGAAACTGGACCCACACCTTTCACCATTAACAAAGAGAGACACTCAACTGGATTAAAGATTTAAACTTAAGACATGAAACTATAAAAATACTAGAAGAAAGTGGAGGGAAAACACTTGAAGAAATCGACCTGGGCGAATATTTTATGAGGAAGACCCCGCTGGGCAATTGAAGCAACACCAAAAATGATCAAACTAAAAAGCTTCTGCACAGCCAAGAACACAGTACATAAAGCAAGCAGACAGCCCTCAGAATGGGAGAAGATATTTGCAGGTTATGTCTCTGCAAAGGTTTAATAACCAGAATCCACAGAGAACTCAAATGTATTAGCAAGAAAAGAACAAGTAATCCCATCTCAGTGTGGGCAAGGGACTTGAAGAGAAACTTCTCTGAAGAAGACAGGCACACGGCCTACAGACACATGAAAAAATGCTCATCATGCTTAATCATCAGAGAAATGCAAATCAAAACCACTCCAGTAGAGTAGCCCACATAACAAAATCCTAAAACCAAAGATGTTGGTGTGGATGTGGAGAAAAGGGAACACTTCTGTACTGCTGGTTGGAATGCAAACTAATATGTCCCTTTTGGAAAGATGTTTGGAGATCACTTACGGATCTAAAAATAGACCTGCCATTCGATCCTTCAATTCCTCTACTAAGTAGAGGACAAAAAATCACTTTGTAACAAAAATATTTGCACCAGAATGTTTATTGCAGCCCAATTCATAATTCATATGTCAAGGAAGAAGCCCAATTACCTAACATAAAATAGGTACTCTATAAAAGCAGTTAGTTTTCTTCAAACTTCATGCTTATTGCAATTTACCTTGTTTTGGATATTCTAGACCCAATTACCTGTTGACTAAGTACGAATGTCTAAGCATTTTTTGTCTCCCAACAATAAGATTCACCTACATGCCAAAATTCTAATCTGGCATAATCTTACCTATCCCCAACACCATACGCAGCATAGAAAAAGTACTCAGTAGTTATTAATATGTGTTGAATACCAGGGTTCAAAAATTCAGATAGGCCAGGCATGGTGGCTCAGGCCTGTAGTCCTAGCATTTGGGGATCATTTGAACCCAGGATCTCAAGACCAGCCTGGGCAAGAGTCACACCCTCTACAGACATTTTTAAAAACTAGCTACGCATGATGATGTATGCCTGCAGTCCCAGCTACTCGGGAGGCTGAACCAAGAGGATCACTTGAGCACAGGAGTTGGAGCCGTGATCACTCCACTGCACTCCAGCCTGATGACAGAACAAGCCTGTCTTTAAAAAAATTAGATTCAGATGAATACAAAGATCGTGGAGGTAATGAATAAATAAAATAGTAAAATGGTTGCTAGGTCCTAGAAAATTGTTGCCATGTGATAATGCAAGACCTGTGCTCCAAATCTTGAATTTTCCAAAGTAGAAATTCCAGATTTTTGTCATCTCACTGTTTCCAAAATATGCAAGAAAATACTGCCGCCGCCACCCCAGCACAGAATGTGCACACAGAGCGGGACGTGCCGGAGATCACACACACATACGTGAGCACTTTTCTCTCCCATTAGCCTCAACTTACTTCTAAAACTGTGTGTGATTATGTACACACACGCGTAGCAGGTGGCTTTTTGGACAATATTGTCGGGACCGTTGTCCTCTGGCCGACCTTCGTATCCAAATCCTAAAACTAACCACCACCATGAGAGATTCAGGACTAACTCAAGAGCTGAGATGTTCACTGTGTGAAGCTGCACCTGTGCTAGAAATGCTCTCAACAGACCCCCTGTTAACACCAGGCAGTGACGGTCATGGAGGGATTGTTGATAGGTTTCAGCAGCAGTGGCAGAACCTTTGCTAGGTCCTGGTGTTGTGGTTTCAACACTAGCACTGGCAGCAATAGAAAACATTACCACAGTGGGTCCACGCTGGCACCCACAGGAGAAAACTCTGCATTAGTTCATGTCACACGAGACACCCCAAGGGAATTACCGTATATACTCGAGTATAAGCCGAGTTTTTTCGGCACAAAATTTGTGCCGAGTTCGGGTTTTTTTGAGGGCATAAAAAACTTAAAGTGAGAGTGAAACAATTAATACCATATTCTGTGTAAGGGACATACTGAGGCAGCATTTTAAAATATACAACTACACTATATACGGATTATCATCACATTACATGCACGTACAGCAAAACACAGAAGCACAAAGCAAGAGTGACGCACACTTCAGGTTAGGGCCTGACAAAAGAAGAGCTATCAAAGAGGCTCCAATCATATTTTTGATGGTTTCCTCCTTAAAAGAAACCAAAAGATCTAAAGTAAATATGGAAAAATAAAATGTGCAAAACCTGGGGGAAACTTCATAAAAAAATAAAAGCAAAGGGGAAAGGAAATGCTTCTTTGCAGCCCCCGCGACCCCCTTACCAGCACACTGCTGAGGCAGAGGGATATACACAAATGTAAAACCTCATTTTCTACTGGAGGTAGAAATCGAAAGCACTGGATGGAAAGAATTGTTTATATATTTAAGTAGTTTAAAAATTGTTTGTTGGAAACACTTGCAGAACACTCAGCCAAATGCAGATGTTACAAAGTTAAATACTGAATGATGGTGGCTGTCCCCCCTTCTATTACCTGAAATACAAACGTGTATGAACTCAAATTTCCAGCCCTGTGAAGTCCAGAACCACTGAGTTTATGTGAGTTTATGTTCCAATATACTCACTCATCTCCTTGAAATTCCCATTCTACTCACCACCCATCTTAAAAAAGAATTACGTTTCCCAACTAAAAGGTAAGATCAAAGACATTTCCTCAGTGCAGAATGTATCATCTCCATAATTTCTTATAACAGATATAGAGTAGGCTCAGTGCCCGTAGCACAGTGGTTACAGCACCAGCCACAATACACCGAGGCTGACTGGTTCAAACCAGGACCAGGTCTGCTAAACAATTGCAACAAAAAATAGCCGGGTGTTGTGGTGGGCACCTGTAGTCCCAGCTACTTGGGAGGCCGAGGCAAGAGAATTGCTTAAGGCCAGGAGTTTGAGGTTGCTGTGAGCTGTGACGCCACAGCACTTTACCGAGAGCTACATAGTAAGACTGTCTCAAAAAACACAACAAAAAAAAAAAAGAGACAAACTCCCCCAGCCAATGAATTCCACGGGAAGCCCAAACTGCAAGAAAAGACCATTTTCCCCATGGAGTGACAAAAATTCATTTATTTGGTACATTAAACATGATCACTAAACTTTTAAAAGAAAATCAGAATTTTGCCTCAATAATTTCATAAAACTTGCTTGATGCCAAAGTACACACAAGCTCCAAAGGAGTACTTTGCAAAAATAAACCCGATTTTCAAAAGTTTAAGTTGGATCTTTCAAGTGCTATGTTTACCTGTTTGTAAACCTGTTTGCCTGTTTGTAAATTCAAAATGGTTTGAGACACATCCTCATGTATTTACCTAGAGTACATTACGATTATGGATATACATTGAAGTAGCACGACACAAAGAAAGCAAGTTTACCCACAACTGTAATTCTTTTTTTTTTTTTTACCTTTTTATGAATCTCCATCATATTTATTGAGAATGTGACAATATATTTCAAGAGCATTGTTAGAAAGTTAACATTTTATGCTAAATGATTATTTTTATATTTTATTAAAATATGATTATTAATTTTAATGTTTTATAGTATTAAAAACTTGTATCTTCTGGAGATCGAAAGCAGTACACATAATTTATTAGAAAAATTATTTTGTCTTTTAAAGTAAATTGCCACCATATGCTGGACTTGAAATACAGATTTAAGGAATAACTTAAATGCACATATTATTTACAACTTAAAGATATATAACACTATTCTATTCTGCTGTAGCGATATACTTTTTCTATTTTCCTTATATTGACTAGCATATGCCACAAGTAAACCCTGACATTATCTGAGTATACAAAAGGATTCCTGAGGTATTACAAAACTGTAATTCTTAAGCCTCTACTTCTTGAAACAAAAAATGTACTAAAATAAGGAAGTTATTGCTTGCAATTTAGACCCTCTGCACTTTTTTAGAACTTACATCGATAACTTCTCTCCCTCGTAAAGAGTTAAGTGCCTGTATTACTTTTCTTTGTCTTTGTAGACAATATCAAGAATTTAGAAAACAAAATCTGTAATTATTAAAAAAAAAAAAAAAAACACTTGGTTTAAACAATCATTAAATCTTAAGACCACATAGAAGAGATTTGAGGTCACACTTCGTTCTCCAGCCTCAAAGGTCACAAAAGCCACTTCCATACATTCTACAGCCATCTTCTTTACGCTACATCAGTAAATGTTTAGAAAGGTTCATGTTGATTTTGTTCAGGTCTTTGGGTTGCTAATGCTATTTCTCCTCACACTTTGGGAGATAATGAAGGAAAGAAGTCTTCGAAAATTTGAAACCAAGTCTTTCAGACTCTTCACAAAGAAGTATCTGGGCTGCCTTCAAAGTATAATCAAAGGCCTCACAAAATTACCATACTTACTGTGAAAAGACAGTATTTGACTTGGATCAGAGTACAAGCAGTGGTAGGTACAGCAGTCAAGAACTTGGGCTCTTAATACCTAGATCCAGATTTTTCTGTTACGTTTCTGTGTACACCTAAACACTCTAAACCTGTCTCCCCTGCCCCACGTATCCACCTCATGACTCTGCAGATTAAATGAGCTGCCACCGGAAGACCCAGTGCATAGCATCTACTGCAAAATCACTTTTTGCTTTGAGAAGTGAACAAAATAAATTTCTTTGTGGTTTATTACTCTGAATTGTCAGTAATTACAACTGAGGCCCATAAAATTTCCCAAATTGGTTATTTTTGTACTGGCAACTCACATTTGTTTGCAGAGCAGGACATGGCGACTTACTATCACTAATCCCAGTACTTGGGAGGCCAAGGCAGAAAGATCACTTGACACCAGGTTTATGACTAGTCTGGGAGACGTAGCAATCTCACCATCTCATCGCCTACGTGTGCAGGCATGAGCCTGGAGCCCCAGCCACTCAGCAGGCTGCAGCAGGATTGCTGGAGCCCAGGATTTCAAGACTACAGTGAGCTGGCTGAATCACTTATTCTTTCAGTGTGGGTATAAGAGCAAGACCCTGTCTCTAAAAAGAACCAAACCAAACCACCTTTACTGGTGTTCTAGCAATACCAACTCCACAAACATAGGTTTTGCATTATACGACATCAGATAGCCACTGAGTTTTTAAAGGAACATAAACAAGAATCTTTAAAAGTTTCTTTGTACTGTAGGATCTAAAATATTAAACGTTTACCTCCCTTTGGCATTAAAAAACCTATAAAGCAGTTATCTGGTACTAGATTAAAATGACTGAAACTTAAAAATATATACCATGCCAGGTATCCACCCCAGAACAATTACGTACCTCTGGGGGTGCTGTTCAGGTGTCACTATTCTGTTTTCTTTTTTGGCACAGGCTCCCACTCCGGGCCCAGGCTGCAGTGCAGTGCAGCTCCGTGCAGCCTTGAACTTGTAGGTTCAAAAGACCCTCCCAACTCAGCCTACCGAGGAGCTGGGACTACAGATATGTACCAACCCAGGTTTTATTTTTTGTATAGACAGGGTTTTGCTGTTCCCCAGACGGAACTGGAACTTTTAGCCTCAAACGATCCTCCTACTTGAGCCTCCCAAAGTGCTGGGATTACAGGTGTGAGCCATTTGAACCCCAGCCTAGGCTTAGAACTTCATCATGAGTTAATGTAGTAACGGTTAAACACCACTGCTAAAAGCAAAACAGGTTGTCTTAATAGTTCCTACACCTTCTTTCAAGATGGGTGTTATATATAGGAGCTGGAACAAACTGAAGTTTCAAAATCAAAGTAATGTGATAATGGGAGGATATGCGTACCTAGAAAGGGACTCCCAGGAGGCCATGCCAATCAAGTGTTACATGACGTAATGCCCATCACCTTAAGAAAGCGACTTGTAAAACTAAAGTAAAATACTTATGCAGATACTTACACTTGCTTTTCAATAAACCAGAGAAATTTTTTCAAGTTAAATAGGACACAACATTGTAACTTACGATCATGCTTAAAGATCATTATAGACAAAATGTTCCTAGCAACTAACGCTGGACAGAATTTTGCATTTATAATTTATTTTCCAAACTGCCCAAAATGTACACATTTCTGCAATTAGAAATGTAGGAAGGAAAATGTCAATTTTTTTTCCTGAACGACATTCATACTTCTTTGCACCAACCCCAAGCTGGCTGGGCATTCCCAAGATGTCACTGCTTCTGCACAGAACTCCCCCAAAGCACAGCTTCTACCAGCAGTGGGCCATCACATGTGATGTCCTCATTTACAATAAAGATACTTAACCTTTAGGTTACCACACAAGACACTATCTGCCATCAGAATTCAAGTCCCAGTGACTGCCTCACTATTAATGCTTAACAGAAAATAAATATGCAAACCATCACAATTTGTTGAAAGAAAATTCTATGTTTTTGTTTTGTGAAAAGGAAAATGACACTTCACCACATTTTTAAACAGTTTATTTATTCACGCAATAGTTTAATTTCCCTTGAAAGCTAGAAAATAAAAATCATTTATTTATTTACCTTCTGATCTGGGGGGGTCCCCCCGCCACATGGTAAGCACTGATCCTTCCCTAACTCAAAACGGTCAATTTTTAAAAATTGATGCACACACCAAACCACTGAACAGGAATGTGCAAAGCTTTAGGAAAACTACCACCTGGATGTTTCTAAAGTGGCAGAAGATCACAATTTGGGGACATACCCTATAAGGACAGTTTTCTTTCTTACCTTATTGTAAAAATTTGTTTTCAAAGTGGTGTAATTTGAAAGATTACAGTCCAAAACAATACCCATACCCCAAAGTATCAATTTCAGAACATCTGAGCTAATCTATTTGAAGGAGAAATTAAGATTAATTTACTGTGACCGGAGTTTCTGAATTATACATTTTTTTCTTCAAGTGACATTTCTTTTTTTATTCCCCCTTAAGGTAACATACCACATACTCAGAACACAATTCTTAAATTTGTTTCTTAAAAATACAAGAAGGGGCAAAGTTAAGATACATTAGTTATAGAAAAAAATCAAGGAAGGTAGTGCATTTAGTGTCACATAAGAACTTAAGGCCTTAGTTACTTGATTGTAATTTCAGTATTGTCAACAGTGTACTTCCCTCATGCTTACATACACAAGTAAGCAGGTTGACAAAGCAAAACTTCTAAACATGTAAAGAATGAAGACAAACAATTTAATCTATATATTATCAGTCAATTAATACAGTTGGACTCTTTCAAAGTATAAGTGCTGGTAGTAAAATAATCTGATCACATTTCATACAGCAAATAAAATGAACAGAAATGTATCTCCTATACAATCAGAACATCTCATAGGCAAAGCAGTGAAGAAGCCCACATATACCTTATTTGAAAACACTACTCAGACTATAATCTCAAAACCAACCATTGTATAATGCATTCTGTAAAATGCCTACCTAAAAACACACTGTATTTTGCAGTATTTCTGAGTGTGGAAGGCATTTCTAGCCTAAACACTAAAACCAAATGTATACATGAGACTATTCAGCAGTAGCCCATAATAGTCTTGATAGGAAATTTCACATACACTTATAAATTGTTCACTGTTTCAGTCATCTGTTAAATGAAGACAAACTTTTCTCTACAAAGTTACCAGAAAAGACACTGAACTAGAGTCAAGAGACCAAATTTCTAGTTCCAGCTCTGCCTCTACCTACCTGTGAAACATGGGGAAAGTTCTCTTTACCCTCGTAAGGCCTCAGATTCCTCAACTATAAAGAAAGGGGTGAAACAAAATGAATTCTAAGAAGCATTCCCATAAAACGGGATTTTGCTAAATTTTTAAGAACTTAAATTTCTTTTAAAGATAGCTATTAAACATCAAGCTTATCACCAATAATGTTGATTATATAGATAGCTTTAAGCCAAGGAATTACTGATTCAGCATTTATGGGATGAAAATATAAGACTGATTTTTTAGCATGCTTTTCCAGTTACCAGAAGAAAGGGGCGGGGGCTGTGCAAGGACAGTAGAGCACACAGCAATGGGGAGGCCATCCGCAGCAGCAGGCTGGTGATGGACAGGCATTACTTGTGTCGCTTTTCAGGAACTTTTGCACACAAGCAAGAGGTTTTATCAAAGATATCATGGAGCACAGTAACACAATACATGTGGGTTTGACAAATTCAAAACAGTTGAAAAGGCAACAAAAATAACTTTGAACACTTCACTCTTATAAAATGCGTACACAGACCTGGGCCTAACATACTTCACTGCACCACATCAAGTCCCCAAATCCAATTTCCCTTTCAGGTACAGTATTGTCTTTTACAAACAACCAACACCCACTTTTAAGAATCAAAATTCTCTTGTACTAGAGGTTTTACACAGTTGAAAACTGATTCAATTTTTTCTGGTTCCAACATTTTCTATCCTAGTATGAATAAATGAAGACGTAAGACTAAGTGCAGGAAAGTATCAGACCCTAGAATGCATATTTATACTAAAATGTGTTTCACATGGTTAACAGACTTGCAAAAGATAGTCATTTTTCAAAGAAAATTCCCAAGGCTGCTTAGTAATAACAAATTTCTATAATGGAAATAGAGGAGTGTCAAATTGGACATGAAAAAACACCTACTTTTAATTATTATGAAATGTTACAAAGTAATAATTAGGCTGGTTAAAAAGGACTTTATATCCAAGGAGATTAAGTCTTCCTTGAGAAGATACTTAAAAAACCCTGCTAAGAACGGGGCAAACTAGATGCAATACAGCCGTATCATACACATCAACTCAGTGAAATTACAGCGTTTTCATTCTCACGCATTTGCTTATTTTCTATTAACTTGGAAACCAATTTATACTCTTCCAAAATACCAAAAGTGGCTTAAAACTTAATCAATTTCTTTCCTTAATAGAACGAGGACTTTTAATTACAAATACTGTAATATTCCAAATGGTTTCAATATGAGAAACTAATGCGTTATAAATCTCACATTACCACACGGTGGACTCCCTGACACCCCCTTCTAATGACACAACAGACACAGACAAGCTACGGAGCAAGAATCTGTTAACAGTTTTATTTTTTTTTTTTATGTTAAATACCATGGGACAGGATTGTAAGGATGAAAAACTCAGTCAACTGCCTCACAAGGGGTAAGAAAAATTCTGCCATGATATTAGCAAAGGTAAAGGAGAAAATTTACACTGTAAGAGGCACCATTTCCCCACAGACTACCTCTTGGCATTTCCTGAATGAGTGGGATTAGCAATCTAAATAAATCATATTTCAAGAGGTAACAGCAACAGATAAAATTTAAAGGGATTATTAAAATAACATTTACAAGACTCTGAACAATTCTTGAACTCTTATTAAAACCACAAAGAAAGAACAATTCTTTATTTATGAATTTCATAAAGGACTGAATGTGCAACTGACATCTGCTAGTGATGATCTTGTGATATACAATTTGTCCAGTAGCCGAACAGTTTGTTTTTATTGTGTTTTCTAACCGTAAGAGATCGTTAAAGGCAAAGCCTATATGACGCTGTACACACAAAGAAATGGTCACCGCGGGCCATACTACCAATGAAATGGTAGGTAAACAAATCTTTTTCTGGTCAAGAGAAAAAAAAAGAAATAGCACTCTGCATGCTTCACTCTACAAGATGAATTTCCCTAGAAAGAATCCAATGAAAATGGCTGCAATTACAACAAGAAGTGAAGGGAGAGGACTGGTGACGTTATCTCTGAAGGATGCAGCTGAGGTGGATCCAGGTTTATCCGAATGTGCTACCTTTCTGAGCCGTAAACCTTCATCCTAGAAAAAAAATGCACAGAAAGAGGTTTGTAACAACAATTTAACATATACTGAGACTACTGGAGCTAGAAATCTATAGAGACAAAAAGCACATCAGTGGTTGCCCAGGGCTGGGGATGGGAACAGGGATTAACTACTAACCACACCAGGAAACTCTCTCAGGGTGACGGAAACAGGCTAAAACTGGACTCGAGTGATGGCTGCACAATTCTCTAAAGCTTGCTAAAAAAATCACTGAACTGTACACTCACAATGGGTGTCTCCATGTGATGTAAATTATACGTCAGTATCTGATTTTAAAACTGGAGCTGAGAAATACATTCCTAAAAAACAAAAATCAGGTCTGGCTATATTTATATAGAAAGAAAAAAAATCCCACTAAAATCAATACAATTAAAGAAGAGTTCTGCACATAAGCTTACTTCCAAGGTGGTTCACACAGACTTAAAAGATAGCTGTACCTGTCCTAGCCAAATACACCAAAGACCACCAGGAACCATCCTATACTCACTGCAACTAGGGGACACACCCCAGCACCATGCTGCTGAATGAGATAGGGCATTATGGAATTCAAGGAAAGGGGAAAGTTGAGGGTGTAACTTAAATAATGGTGTTTTGATACACTTAAACAAAGCAGAGAAGGTAGCGTTTGAAAGCCCCCTCATCAGTCTGGAGTGCAAAGTGGCCATAGACTACTACGTGCTCAGAGACTTCAGCTTGAGACCGATGAGGAAGACTGTGTCCAGGAAGCCCTTCTCTCACACCCCACACCTGCAGGGAAGCTGTCCACATGAGTTGCATGCACCCTCCAGGCAATAGCAGGCTGCTACCCTTTTAGGATACAGTTTCACACAACAAAGTTTCTCCACAGTCCAGGTTTTCAGGAAACAAAGCTTCTCATAACAAAGCAGTAGTCACTCAAGACAGGAGGCTGGAATCACACTGTGTGTCAGCATGACCTTAGGAAACACTGATGCCTGGTCACTGCGTGGCTGGCTTTATCTGTGCTGGCCATCCACCCTCATGAATGGCCAGACACATTTTTACATCCTCAGCGCACGTTAATTTTTTATTTTTCACATGATTACACTAACCTAAAGAGTACACGTGATGGTACAGTTTTATTTGCATTATTGGTTTTTTTGCAGTTTAGGTTTCTGTTTTTTTTTTTTTTTTTTTGGTCGCATCCTAATTAATCCTGTGTGAAGAGACCACTGATCCTCAGTTCTAGCTACACATCACAAACACTTGAAGAACTTTAAAAATACTCTTAGTTAATCCGATTCACTAGTCTAAGGAGAGTCTGGTTATCTGTATTTTTTTTTTTTTTTTACAGTTTTTGGCTGGGTCTGGGTTTGAACCCACCACCTCCAGCATATGGGGCCGGTGCCCTACCTCTTTGAGCCACAGGCGATTCAGATGTACAGTCTGGATTAAGAGCCACAGGCCAAAGGAATTAAAAGGTGTAGTGATCAGACATGAGCAAGACAGTTAATCTAGCAACAAATTATAACAAGCCTGAAATTAATTCTGTAAACTAGTGGCCTTTAAGTTGCTTTTGTCTTACTGGGGGTTTTTTGTTGTTGTTGCTATTGTTTTTTTTGCAGTTTTTGGCCAGGGCTGGGTTTGAACCCACCACCTCCGGCATATGGGGCTGGCGCCCTACCCCTTTGAGCCACAGGCGCCGCCCTTTTGTCTTATTTTTTAAACAGCAGAATTACCCTTCAAATAAAATCTCATACAGAACATCAGTATATACGAGACTGGGGAAAAAGTCTCTCTCACCTACTTCCCTGTCCACTCCTCCGATTTTTCAGCCCTGCCCCACCTATGTTATTCCTATCGTTTTCACTTCTCCCCTCCCTGCCATGAGATAAACAGTAGCTTTTGTAATAAATCAATAGAGCATCCTAAGGAACACATCCTTCATTAACAAACAGAACTGTGGAAGTCGGCAGATAAAGTAAAAGTAACAAAGAACAGTGTCCTAAAAACTTCACGGTATGTGACCATGAAATAAAGCTCTTCTTCCCACTATCCACACAGGTGTTGGAGGTTACTTATAGAATATGAAGAGACAGTTACAAAAATTCAACTCAAAAAGTAGTTTGGTGAAGAGGAGTTCACAGATACACTTGAAATATAGTGCCTCTGATTCAGAGTGTAGCTCCTACGTACACTTAAGGGAAGGATAATCATATGTAGGTTAACTCCCATTAATCAGCTCAAGTTATATTTTTTAATCATCTACTTTGATGTGAAAAAGCTTCAAACAAAGCCTGTAGAGCTTATAGGTATTCAGGTCTTGAAACAACTACTTACCAAAGGCAAATTATTCATAAACTCCACACACATTCAAACCAGTCACCCTTCACAATAACTCAATCGCATGTATAATGTCCGCCATACGCATGTGCAGCCCTGCCCCATGACGATGACTGCCCACGAGAGGGAGAAAGGCTTCTGAAGAATAAGGATGCTAAGATGAAATCAGTATACTGGAAATACAAAGGAAACAGCAGTTCAAAACAGTTGTTCTTTCCTTTCTGAGAAAAGAGGGTACAAGAAAAGGCTACACTAAAAAGACATGAGTACCAAAGGATGAATGTTTATGTGAGACAGGATTTCAGGGCCTTGCAGTAATAGTGAAGAGCTGAAGCAAAAGAGTAGTGATAGGACAGAAAGACTTCTCCAGAACATGCCAGCCCGAGGCTACCCAACACAAATATAATACGAGCCACTTATATAATTTCAAATTTTCTAACAGCATATTAAAAAGGTAAAAAGAATTTGCGAAACTAATTTTAATAATAGATTTTGTTCAACGTATCTAAAATATTATTCAATATACAGGGTGTCCATAAAGTTCGTGTGCACTCACAAAGTTATAATTATTTTAAACTGCACACGATCTTTATGGACACCATGTAGAAGTATATAAAAAATATTTTACTTTTTATTGTACTACATCTGCAACATCACTTATTTTACACTCACAACACATCTCAATTTGAACAAACCACATTTCAAGTACTCAGCAGTTCCAGATGACTAGCGGCTATGGCATGGGACAATTACATGCACTTCAGTGTGACTGGGGCACAGAAGGTGAAGAACACTAGAACAAGAGGCAGCTAACAACAGCACAAGCCAGATCACAAGTTACTAGGACGCCTGCCAAGGAAAGAGACTTGCGGGCAATGAAAAGCCATGCTAAGATGGATAAAAAGACGGTGGGGGTGTGGAGAAAAGGCCAAGACATAATCAAATTGGGGGAAAGGAAAAAAAATGGACCAGGGATAAATCTTCAAAACTGCTAAAATGGCCTACTAATATGTTACTGCATCTTCATTTCTGTCAACTTATTTTCAACCAACAGAACTTACTCTCAGGTGTCGATTTTCTTCTGTTAGCTTCATCATTTCTCCCTGAAGTCTTTTACACTCTTCCATTAGTTTCCTTGTTTCAGAATCATTGAGGGAGACACTGTGCGGTTTCGGCATGGGTCCATCTTGTTTAGATGCATTCAGCGGAACAGCTTTGCTAGGTTCCATTTCATTCTGTATCACAAAGATATTGGGACTTCTTAAACAAAGTCTCCTTATAGGTTTTGAACAAATGAAAATGTAATTTCTACTTCTGTCTTTTCCAAAAAATTCTTAAATGAAAAGATTCTATTGTTACCAATTTTATTAATGAGAATTTTTTTTTTACATACCAAATGCTCTGGTCATCTATGAACAATTTTAGAAGGACTAATCAGTAAATGCCATCGATTAGATGAGTCAAAAGAAGCAACCCCCTCCCTCCTTTGTTCCCACGGCCCACAGCACTTACCTCTACCATAGCACTTATCACGTTATCATACTAACGTATTTTTGAAGTTCTTTCCTATAACACTTCAAAGGCTGGGAGAACAAGAGCCATTTCTCTTTGTATTTACCGCTAAACCCAGCACTTTGGTCAAGAATAGTTATTCAATGAAAGTGTATGCTGAATGACTGGTGCCAACCAAAACCCAAATATGAAGGTCAATTTCAGGGCTCTGATTCTGCAATTTAAATGAGGTTTTGCAGGGAAAAGGGATAGCATCATAATCATTCAAATGGAATCAGGAACTACCTAACAAAAAACATAACTTCTATTGCTGGGAAAAATAACTGAAGAATGTAAATACTGAAAGGGAGATAGTCATGTGATTCAACATCAGTACTTACACTTTTAAGACTACGAGCCCCATGGTCTTAATCCTTTCATTTGAAGCTAGTGGTAAAGATAAGTGTCTGTGTCAGTACCCAGCATCCCTGAGCCTGTGATCTCACGTGGCCCAACATCCTTCATCCTACATCCTTTTGATCACACACTTGCGAAAAATATTTTTTATATTAGAGACAAATCTGCTTTATTCAGACAGAAACTGCTAACAAAGACTTTTACAAAATCAACATTAGGGCATCCCACAACACTTAGATTTATTAGAGGCTACACATCTAACCACCATCTCAGCTGCCAAATTTAATTAAGTATAAACAGCTTCTTGTTCCAAGGGCAAAATCAGTATTTCTTAAGAAGGAAATGTGGTCTGATCAGTATGCCTCAATCCACGTAAAAAACTGACTAAGCAATTAAAAGTTAACAACGAGGTTGTAATACACAACACTATATAGCTGATCTAGATAGCAGACCTTTCCACTTTTCTTCAGACTTCATAGTTGAGAAAAGTTTGTAAAAGCCTACTCTGGTTCCTTCTGAGTTTTTCTTTCACAAGCTACCTTGTTCTTACCCTCATCTCTCCCATCCCGAACCAATTCCACCTTTATTATTAAAAATGTCTCATATTATTTTGCTCTCCACGAGTATTGTTTCCTTTTCTTTTCCTTGAACTAATTAAAACTCATTTCAAAATGATGATTTTCAAGTGTGCTCAAATTCCATCCTAGCAAGAGTCAAACTTCTGTTAATGAGGGTGGCATGTTACCTTCCTCTATAAACAAGGCAGCAAAAATCAACAATATGGTTAATGAAGAACCATTAGATTTTGGTTAAGAATTTGGGTGAAAAAAACTATACCAGAAAGTTGAGTAAAACATTAAGAAAACATACATGGAGCCAAACATGAAGAGAAAAAAATTAAAATATCAAGCTTCTTCACAAATGGATTTTTATTTTAAATGAATTCTTGAAATTCTAGAAAATTTAAAACCGTAAGGGGAGGAGAGAAAATCATCCTCCATCATCTCATCAACTAGAATTTATATTATCTTCCAATATTTTTTCATATGTACATTTCATAAAATCACCATGCATATTTATTCATTTATAGGCACATCTTATAATTATCATTTATATATGACACAATGTCATTAAATATTCTATTCTGCGCCTTACCAAAATTACTTAAATATTTCACATTTGTTAAACATTTGATGGGTAGCTTCCCCTTCTTCGGAATTTTAAATAATACATCCATGAATAATTTTCTTATGCTGGTAGAGTTAGATTTTTCTTTTTCACTGAAATTTTTCTTAATGTTATATTGCTTTTATAACAAAAAGGAGAAAATATGTTATAATCAATTTGTGAGCATAAATATAAGACTAGAATGCAAAGAATACAGCAAACCTTAAACACTCTTCAAAAGAGAACCAAGTCAGTCATGAGCAAGTCACACACAACACTGCCTGCTGTGCTACACACTAATTAGACCCCTCCAAACCAGTCAACACTCTAGCAGATGCAAAGTAATCTAATTTACTTATGTATATTAAAGTATGAGCATTCATAACCTAACTGAGTTGGAGTTAAAAACATAGACAAGGGAAGAGTCATCCCTGAAGTGACCATGTGAAGAGCCTGATGGAAAACACTAAAGAGGTGTGACTTTAAGTCCACGCTTCCATTCCAGTGCTCCGTGAGTGAGGTTTGGCTCTAGGAAAACAGCCTGTCCCTTGAGCGGTGCTTCAGAATTGTCCAGAAAAGAAAGACCGGTTGTTCTGAGAACCATGAAACAAGCGAACTAGAGGGACTCAACACGCTGTTACTCTCAGTGAACTGATGAATAGTAACGCTATATGAACATCGTACATATATTTAACACTGCAACTCAGAAATAAGCTGAAATGTACTAATTAAAATAAGACAATATGGCATATCTTGTACAATTTCCACTATTTTGTATTGTTGACTCTATCTGCAGTAAGCATATTCTTCCATCTACAAGTCGACAGTCACGTCCTGCATAACAACATTTTGATCAACACACTCCACATGTGATAGCGCTTCCACTCCACACAACTGTAATGATGGAAAAACTCCTATCACCTCGAGACATCTGACCCATTATAATGTCATAGTACAATGTGCATTACTCACGTGTTGGTAGCCATGCTAGTGTAAACAAATCTACCGTGCTGCCAATTACATAAAAGTCTAGCACACACAAGCATATATACAATATTTGATAATAAACTATTAAAGCTTCATGTATTTACTATGCTATACTTTTTGTTACATGTACTCCTTCTAGTTACTGAAACTGCTTCACACTGTCTTTAAGGACGTGGTCCCAGGAGGTGACAGCTCCAGCTCCCTGGGCGTCACTACCCCTCAGGACCTTCTTTCCAGTGGGATGAGATGTGGAAGACAGCGACCATCAAGGATCCTTTATTCCACGCAGGCCTAGCCTTATGTGTGTTTGTATTTGCTTATAACACAGAAGTTTACAATGTACAAATAAAAATTTAAAAATTACATAGATAAAAGCTTATAAAGAAAACAGTTTCATTCAAACGGTACAAAGAGTATTTTAAAATGCAAGAGTCAAAAATTGAAAAGGCTTAAGTATAAAAGTTACAAATAGCAATGGTGAACTTACTATTGAAGAAAAAAATAATCTTTATATTAAATAAATGTAGTGTGTCCTAAGGTACAGTGTTTATAAAGCCTATACTGGGGCCGGGCACAGTGGCTCATGCCTGTAATCCTAGCACTCTGGGAGGCTGGGTGGATGGATTGCTTGAACTTACATGTTCGAGACCAACCTAAGCAAAAGCAAGACCCCATGTCTAAAAAAATAGCCAGGCGTTGTGACAGGTGCCTGTAGTCCTAGCTACTTGGGAGGCTATGGCAAGAGGATCATTTGAGCCAAAGCAAGAGTTTGAGGTGCTGTTAGCTATGATGCCATGGCACTACCAAGAGCGACAAAGTTAAGACTAAATAAATAAAAGATATATAAATAACATAACTAAATAAAGCCTACACCAGTGTAATGTCCAGGGCCTTCACACTCACTAACTCACCAGAGCAGCATCCAGTCCTGCAGGCTCCATTCATAGTATATGCACTATAAGGTGTACCATTTTTTTTTTTATATGGCTTTTTACTGATCTTTTCAACGTTTAGGTTTGTCTGGATACACAAGTACTTACCACACTGTGTTACAAATGCCTACATTATTCAGGACAGTAACGCACTAGTAGCCTAGATCAAAGGCCATATACCATACAGCCTGGCTACGTGGTAAGGTGTATCATCTAGGCTCGCGCTCTACGATGTTCACACAATGACCAAACTGCTTAACACACGCTTCTCAAAACATATCCCTGTCATGCAACACAGGACTGTACTTCTGAATTGCTTTTTAACAACGATAAGAATGTCAATTCTAATATTCCAAGTAATTTTATTGGGGGTAATTAGAAAAAGGGGGAGACAAAGATTAGAAATATTACAGAAGGGGGAAAGCAAAACACAAGGCAGAACAGATGTGTGCAATAAAGCCTTGTGGAGAACAAAGGGGCTAAAAAGGACATAAACATGAGGCTACATTCTTACAACTGATATGAGCAAGGGCTGTAAATGTGCACAAAGAAGCTAAAACCAGAGGGGAGGCAGGATTAAGGTCTTAACCTGTAAACTGACCTAAGGCAGTACTTGAATAACAAGACTGTCTGAGTATTTTCTTGCACTCTAACCAACCCATTTGCTGTTTCTTTAGGACCATGATTCCCAGAAGTAAGTAAAACTCCAAATCACAAAATCATTAAGACATTTAGATGAAGGATCCTATTTTTTTAAAAAGCTCTAGTGGGGGCCAGGTATGGTGGTTCACACTTGTAATCCTAGCACCCTGGAGGCTGAGGCAGACAGATTACCTGAGCTCACAGGTTCGAAACCAGCCTGAGCAAGAGCAAGACCTCGTCTCTAAAAGTAGCTGGACACTGTGGCTGGCTTCTGTAGTCCCAGCTACTGGGGAGGCTGAGACAAAAGAATTGCTTGAGCCCAAGAGTTTGAGTTTGCTGTGAGCTATGATGCCACAGCTGATATCATGGGTGACAAGGTGAGACTCTACCTCAAAAAATAAAAATTAAAAAATAAAAATAAAATAAAGCCCTAGCATGCATATCCTGTGCAAAGCTAAATCAAAATATAAGCAATCTATAAAAACCGTGGGGTTCCTTAAGTTTCCAGTAAGGCAAAGACGTTAAAGGTAATCATATAATACCCATTACACCACCAAAAACTGTTACCTTATTCATGTGCTGTCATTTTACCTGAGTTACTGTTAATACACCCACCCCACCCCCCACTCAAACATACTAATAAATTATGGCTTAAGGTTTTTAGAGTTTTAACCACTAATTCTCCTACCATGGGGCAACAGTGTAAATAAACAACAGTGACAATTATGGGGAAGTTATTACATTTATATCTGATGACAAAACAATTTTATTTCTTTTTTCAGAAAAACACAAATACTGGCCTAAATAACGTTTGCCAGCTGCAACCTTTATTGCCATATCTACTATACTATTTGAATAAACGTCACACTCCCCTTTTTCTAAGAGTATGCTCCCCAAATCTCAGTCATAAGAAAACTTACACCAATTTCATAATAATGTACACACATTAATTTTGCTCACTACTGAGATTTTATTAAGTTCTGAATTTTTTTTACAACAGTAGAGTTTGTGTGTATGATTTTTAAGAGCTTTGTGGTTCTATTATAATTTTAAGCATAGCTGAAAATTAAATTGTTTCACATTATAAACAATACCACTTTATGTGCTAAGTATCTATATTAACTTAATCATTAGCATTGGTAAATTCCTATGTCTGTTAGCTCCCTATAACAAACCTTCTGCTTCTCCTGTTTGAACACATTGAGTCCCCTGGGGTCACTCTTCGTGTGATAACTGGCAGATGTTGGATTTGGGTTGCTGATGCTGCTCATTGCAGTGACAGTCGGAGCAGTCCCTGGTGGAGTTATACCCTGAGATGGCATGGGAAACACATTCTCAGATTCACACCAAACTCTGATTTCTCCTGCATGATACTGGGAATGACTGACACAGAAAGCATTAGGCTCTAAAATATTTACATTTTACTCTATAAAAATGTGTTATGCATAAGAAATAATTCTGATAGCTACATTAAAGAAAAAAGGACAAAAGTTTTGGAACTACCTTTTTATATTATTTCTCAAAGAAAATTAGTTATCTACTTGCATTTTGTTCAGTTACTGAAAGTACATACCTTATATACTTTATTCAATTTATACTAGCTTTACGCTTTTCCTAAAACTTAACTGATAACTTTATGGCTGTTCATTCTTTTTAAGTGATTAATACTTGTCAACATCTGAACAAGTATACTTTCATGTTTCCTTACCTTTGATAACACTCACTGCAAACCCTTTTAATAAACCCCTGCCTAATACACACATACCTATCCACATACACACCCAGGCCAATAAACGAATTTAAAGACTCACATGACATTCTAGTTAGAAAGCCATTAACTCCACAGCTCTTTATCTTCTCATACTCATTCAACAGAGGCAATGATACTGTATTATACAAAAAGTAGGAAGACTCCACAATATTTACTGATATGCCACCTATTCTCTGTCTCAACTAAAAAATAATGTACATTTAACAAATAAAAAAAACAAAACTCCTTAAGATCCCTGAAATCCCTGTTCTTTACAGTCCTTCCATCTTCATTAACACAAATCAGTGTTATTTCTTGGAAAACAGGTCACCCTCAGATATTAGATGAAGGACATCAATGAAATGCACTACGTTTAAGAAATTTAGAAAACGTAGGGCCTCAACATATTTTTAGAATTGAACACAAAAAATTGATTAGGACATAAAACATCAAAAGTAACCCCACCGCCAGATGGACATTTAAGTATTTCGTTAATACCTAGCCAGAACTAATAACTCAGAGAACCTCACTTCGTAAAACAGCACTTCAGTATCATTTCCTTCCAGCTACCAAAACCATAGAGAACATGCTGAATGGCTCTCCATACTCAAAACAATTCTGTATGTATTTTTACATAGAAAAGATTTCATCTTTTTACTATAAAGAAATAAAAACTTTCTTATGTATTTTGTACTATCATGAAGACTTCAGATTTGGTATTCAAAGGCTTCACATTTTCCCTAAGAAGTGCAACATTAAACTGATGAGTTGTCGCAGTCAACTAACAACAGGACTGGATCTGTGTGAGGCTGCACTGAATCTAAACCTGTTTCTCCATAATTAGCATCTGCTGTAGAATCCGGAAGTCAGTGACAAGGGTTAGTTTAAGTAGGAGCAATATTTCCAAAAGTGTATTCTTTAGGACACATATTTCATAAGTTAATTAGGTTATATTAAACAAAAAGGAAATGCTGGATAATCATATTTCTTCTTGGGGATTTTAAAACGCAAATACCACAATTTCCTTTGAGAGACACAGAATTTACAGTACTTTTCCAAATTCACTTGATCACAGAATTCTTCCAACCTAATACACTAGGAAAAACTGCCTTATAAAAACACAGCTGTTTTAGCCTCTCTTCTTTTTAATATATAAAGTCAATTAAAGCCACCTCTAGCCTGTATTTACAGGGTACCCCTGAAGTCCCCATATATGGGGGAAATGGGTAATTGTAGCTAAATATGCCTTTATTTACAAAAGATTCATTACAAAATTGTATGAAGAGATGGCTAACATGTAAAGACAATTTTGTAAATATATTGTTAAATTTTGTAATGATACTTTGTAAATAAAGTACAAGTTCCCATCTTCCTTAAATGTATGGTGACTTTAGGGACATCTTGTAATATAGATACAACTTTTGCCCACTTAAATTATATCAATTTAAAACAGTAATAACGAAAGCTTCGAAAGTCTAATTTTACACAAAATACTTGAAATGTGAACTCTAAACTCTTAAAAATATCCATCAAAAATCATAATGGCTGGTGAGCCATGAAAATCCTAAGTCATACCACCACACTGAAACACCACATCACAGAAGTACCTGCCCATTCTCTCAGAATCAATGTTGGATTTTGCATGTTTTGAATTATCCAAGATCTTCAAGAACATATCCCAACCGCAAAATGCAATTGTTACCACAAGAAATAAAATAATTCATGTCATTCTATATGCTGTTGACATAATTTTATCATTAAAATTTTACCATTTGAAGAAGTGCCTTCAAATGACAAATGACTCTAATCTCAGTCAAAAGAAAGACAAAATTTTAAAAATCAATCCAAAAAAAAAAAAAGAAAGTTAAAAATCAATATTGTCCCAGGACCCAGACAGACACTGAAATGGGCCAGTGCTTCTTGAAGAAATGGCTGAGTCCAGTTCTGGGCCTAGAAAAATCTTGCCATACTAGTCATCGAGAAAATTACCAAGGGTATTTGGGTCAAAAGAACTCAAACCAACTCAAAAGAGCTTCTTTACCAGGCAACCTGCCTGACAAACAACGACCATAAATACCAACCCAAACATATGAATCCATGAGTTTTAACAATATACAAAGTAAGGAGGAAAAGAGGGAGGGAAGAAGACCGTACATCACCAGAGGGATACTTGCACACCAACTCAGTTTAAAAACCTGTAATTAAAGAGACTCAGCCATTTACCCTGCCCTTATAAACGCTATCACTGAATAACCAAATACAGACGAACACAAGTTTCTCTTTACACAATTATTCAAAGCAGTATAAGAAGGAGAAATGACAGAATATCAGTATTTTGCAACTATAAATAAATTAATTGATCTAGGCCATATTTTCTCCATCTCTACTAACATTTTACACCAGGTAATTCTTCACTGCGGGCGCTGCCCTGTATGTACACAGGAGAAAGCTGAGCAGCATACCCTGGCCTCCAACCCTGAGGGAGATGCATATAGCGCCCCTCTCCACCCTTCAGTTGTAAAAATCAAAACTGTCTGGAGTCACTGGCCCTAGGGGAGCAAATCGACTGTCCCTGGATGAGAGCCACTCATCTAGAACTTTCAACTACAGGCAATACCAAGGACAGGGAAGAAGTTAAATGACACCACAAGGATGCAATAAGCAAACTCTAGTCTATGGAGAATCTACAGGCAAACCTAGTTTCTTTTAAATGTGCAAGAAAAACAAAGAGGGAACCTACAGACTAAGAAAGAAACATGTCATCCAATAGCAATAATTAGTTTTATCTCAATTCAAACAAACTGCAAAACAAACCAGAGGCTCGCGCCTGGGGCTCAGTGGCTAGGGCGCCAGCCACATACATGAGAGCTGGCGGATTCAAACCCAGCCCAGGCCTGCCAAACAACAATGACAACTACAACAAAAAAATAGCCAAGCACTGTGGCAGGCACCTGTAGCCCCAGTTACCCAGGAGGCTGAGGCAAGAGAATCACTTAAGCCCAAGAGTTTGAGGTTGCTGTGAACTGTGATGCCACAGCACTCTACTGAGGGTGACATAGTGTGACTGTCTTAAAAAAAAAATTTTTTAAATGACATTTTTCAGACAAATGTGAATGCTGCCTAGTTTAATATTAATGATATATTACATTTTTAAAGGTATAATAATGTTATTATCATTAAAACTATTTTATCCTTTCTTTAAAGTACTTTGAATGATGTATCTATGTTGAAATAGTTACAGATGAAACTATATAATGTCTGAGATTTGCCTTAAAAAATACATGAGATGGGAGATAATGGGATTTAGATGCATTAAGATTGACCACAAACTGGTGACTGTTAAAGCTAGTCACAGACTCACAGAGGTTCACTGTACTATATTATTATTCCAGGTACTCAAAATTTTCTAAAATAAATTTTTTAACAAGTCATTGTCTTTAGCAGATACTCCCTTCAACTTAATATACAAATCCAAGTAATTGTATTGGTGAAAACTATCATCTGCACCTAGCTGGTCAAGGCCCAGAATCAGACATTCCCTGGAGTACTCTGAAGGTACTGAATGCCCTTTATGTTACTAATAATACTTGCGCTGATAAAGTCCCAGGTCCAAACTACTACCTCTGCTTGTGTTCCACAGTGTAGGATTCTGAGAACTTCCTTCGGGAACTGTTCAAGCACTAAAGCAGATCCAAAACTGCTTCTTTGCATTATACCTATAGGAAGGCACACCTGCTGTTCTCCTGCCAGAGGTGGTAAATGGCTAGCCTCAACTGTAGTCATATCATTTCTATCAACTTCTCGTCTGATTTCTAAAATAGTGAAGAGTTGCTCTTAATCAGTAGTATCAAATCCCTAGGTTCCAGCCCTTTTCAGACTATAATCCAGAGTATAATAGAAGCCCAAATGAAATACAGATCCATGTTTATTAAATTATTAAAAGAAGACATAAAACTCTAAATGAGAAAATACCCAATTTTTTTTTAAAGTCACTCTAGACAATGTGCTGTTATGTTTTCTTGGTTCCGATAATAAGAGCTATGCAAGCTACCAGCTTCCTGACAGCCTAGCCAAAAGAGAAATAAAACTCCCAATGGGAAGCATAAACATCCCAAATAACCCTCACTTTACAATAAAAATATGTGCATCAACATTTTTTGCTTTGGGCAAATACCTCAAAATCTCTTAAAAAGGCACTTTTAAAATTCAACAAATAATTTGGTCAACACCTGATCACCATTCAGGGACTTTTTCATGTAAGTTTATCTTGAGAGAGCAACACAATAATTGAGCCCATGTATTTAATCCACGTGTTCACTTCTGAGGGAGGGACTTGCTCTGTCTCCTAGGGTAGGATGCAGTGACATTATCATAGCTCACTGCAACCTCAAACACCTGGGCTCAGGCAGTACTCCTGCACCTCAACATGTCAAGGTAGACATGCACTACCTACTCATCAAAAAATAAATAAATAAATAAAAAGTTTTCTTTTTCTTTTCTTGTTCTTTTTTTTTCAGACAGACTCTTGCTCTGTCACTTTGGTTAGAATGCAGTGGCATCATCATAACTCACTGCAGTTGCAACCTCACACTTCCAGGCTCCCAAGATCCTCCTGCCTCAGTAGTTGGGGCTATAGGCATGCTACCACACCCAGCGAGTGTTTTCTATTTTTTCTTTTTGGTCTTGCTCCTGAGAAGGCTAGTTTCTTGAGAAGAAATGGGGGTCTTGCTCTTGATAAGGCTAGTTTCAAACTACTGAGCTCAAGCAATTCTCCCACACTGGCCTCCCAGAGTGCTAAAATTATAGGTGTAAACCATCAGGCCAGGCCCAAAGTTTTTTGTACAGATGGATCTCCACTACAGTGCTCAGGCTGGTCTCTTAACTCCTGGCCTCAACTGACCCACCTCAGCCTCCAAAAGTGCTGGAATTACTCAGCATGAACCACTATACCCAGCCTCATATTTACTTTTCAATAGAGCAAATGGGCTCCAGATCATGTCAAGAGTCACGTCAGATTATGAACAAATTGTGCTAAACAATTCTACTTGTCCATATTGCTGTACATATTAAAGCGAAGACACACACTAAAATCTGCAAACCAGAAGAAAAAGAAAGTGACCACACCTACTCTATACATTCACAGACTACTAATTTTGTTTAACTACACATACATAACCCTCAGATCCTCAAATTGTATTTGCCTCACACTAATTAACAAACTATAAAATTTACTAAAGCAAATTAGATGGATTTTGACCAAAAACCAAAGTGACCAAAATACCTAGAAATAGCTAAACCTGTTATAAATTTTCCCTGTAAAATAAAACTTGTAAACTCAGACTGCTGGTATATAATAGCCAAAAAGATGTTGTTATCCTTTCTTTATTATATTTACGTATACACGTCTCATACTAAAAAAGAACTTAAATGGTTTAAGTGGCAAAACTCAGTACAATTAAATGATGCTTCTCCATCATGAAGTTCGGACCTAGGAGTATTTCTTTCTTATTAGACACAAACAAAATGTTATAAAATTTAAAAAAAAAAGTAAATCAGATTTTTAAAAACTTAAATAAACACGGAGAATTATGTGACAGTCATCACATATACACACACCCCCAAGGCCAAAACCAGAACCAAAATTAACCAAAGAAACTGAGAACTCAACAGCTTCCTATTTTCTTACATTTTCCTACTTACCAATTTATCATTTTCATTGGGCATTTCAAATACACATCTCAATTTGGAATCCATTAATTCATCAGGTTTTGCCTCTTTCCACTAAAAATAAACAACACCAAACATAAGACATAGAAGGTATTGTGGCAAACACGTTTCACCCCCATGGACAAATAAAAAGCGAAGACAGCTGCCTGTCTCAGCTGAGATACACTACAGCAGTCTGCACTGATCCATCACCTGCCATCGTCGTCTGCTGATGTCCATCCCAATCACAACACTAGCCATCCCAGGGCTTTCTTCTTAGGAGTAGCATTTCTAAAATTGTTTCTAAAAATACTGTTTTAAAAATCTTTCATTCTTAAAATTAAGTCAGGATTATCTATAAGGAATAGACTTAAATATTTAACTTTAAATCTCTAAAAATTAAGTTCCTCTATTGAGCACTAAACAAAGCTAGTATTTAAAACTACATTCCCCAAAATAAATTCTGTTCAACTTCTATACTTACCACAGCTTCCATATCTGAAGTATTAGGTGGAGCAAAAATTGTCTGTACCATAAACTTGTGTTTACTCTTTTCATTCGGGTCATAGTCAAACGGCTGTAGCATTACTAAATAAGAAGAAAGGATATATTACATTTCTTCTGTATTTGTTTGCATATCAAACCTTTTATCTCATTCACTAATATGCTAATTTAAAGAAAACCAAGAATGGTTCAAGAAACCAAACACTGAATTAGGATTCTAATTATTTTTAATTTCTCCACCTTTCTGATTTACTAAGTCTTTAACAACCCACAAAATAACAAATGGCTATTAAAAAATAAATATGAATCTATGACTACCATCTCTAAACTTAGTTTGTGAACATTTTAAAACTCTGCCTGCAATTACTATAATGCCCATAAGCTCAGATTAAATCTAGTTAAAACTACTAGTTGTTGATAAATCTAGATGTTTAGTATCACATGAATTTAGGTTTCATTTTAGTATTCCATGATACTTAAAAGTAGATAACTGGGATATTTAAAGAAGAAATGCATGATAATCGAAATAGTACATGCCTATAGTTCCAGCTACTCTGGGGGCTGAGGCAAAAGGTTAACCTGAGCCCAAAAGTGTGAGGCTGCTGTGAACTACGATGACACCACAGCACGTTACCTAGGGTGACAGAAAGACACTGTCTCAAGAAAAAGAAAATCTTATTCATAAAATATGTATGAAAAGTCCATTAACTCCTATCATGGCTAAAAATATTTTTTCAGGGTGTCAATACATAATAGCAGCAGAAAATGCACCAGGATACATGCCTCAGAATGCAGAGAAGGTACAGTAATATTCCATTAACAACTCTGAGCAGTCACCAGAGGCTAATCATCATGAACCAAAAATTTGTGAAAAAAAGCTTCAAACAAGCCAGTCATGGTGGCTCAAGACTGTAATCCTAGCTCTTTGGGAGGCTGAGGAGGGTGGACTGCCTGAGCTCTCAGGTTCGAGACCAGTCTAAGCAAGAGCAAGCTGCTGCAGGCGCCTGGAGTTCCAGCTACTCAGGAGGCTGGGGCAAAAGAATCACTTAAGCCCAAGAGCTTGAGATTGCTGTGAGCTATGACACCAATGCACTCTACCAAGGGGAACAAAGTGACATGCACTCTACCAAGGGCAACAAAGGGCAAACTCAGTCTCAAAAAAAAAAAAGAAAAGAAAAAAAAAAGCTTCAAACATGTTAACGTTGTAACAGTTATACTCTAAGGATGCAAACTATGTAACAAGAGAAAGGCAATCTCAAAAATGTATGTACAAATCAAAAGAGCAAATCTATAAGACTAAGTGCTAATGGGACAGAGGGAAAAAATAAATGAACATGTAGAATAGAGATCAGAGAAGGTTGCAAGCAGAGATGAATGACTCCTTAAATTGAAAGACACTACACTAAAAACCAGAAAAGGTAAATTCAAATTGGAGGAGAGGAATCTGAGAGCATGCTATGTAATTATTAACTAATTTTAGAGTTGTCAATAAGCCAGTTGGGTTTATGGTTTATAAGGGGGAATTATATTGAAAAATACAAATTTTCCTAAGAAATATTAATGTAATGAAACTTCGGCAATCTGGAACCCTTAAAAAGTTATTCTATAATAGTTGTGTGGATTCCTTGGCATATAACTATCTATACCATGTGGACTAAAATAATCCTGTCTTCCAATTTAGCTAAAGGCTTAAAGATACAGGAAGCAACATCTAGAACATATGCATTGCTTCCTTTATCTTTTTTACCATCCATCTTCCCCAAGAACTGATGGAACTGGACTAAGCAAACACACACAAAAGGACTCCTTCCTGACCGTCTGACGGTAAGACTCCCTAAGGACATGTTTTGCAGAACCTCCTAGCTCTTCACTTTTGGGCTGTATCTACTGAGGAAGGATTTAACATCGCCAAGAACTGTACCGTCTGTCCTTCCTGCCCTTGCAGTCAGGTTCCACCTCTCAATATTCTCAAGGGGTCTGCTCTAGGTTCCCATTCTCTATATAATTTGCTATTTTAATCTGCTGTGGGTTGGAAAATTAGAAAACTGACACAATTGCAGTATTTTAGAATTACTTGTGAGGATCATCCAGTAAAGCAATCCTGTTGTTGTTGTAGTTAACATACACATTTCTAAGCCATGCCTCCAGAGATTCTGATCTGAGAGAGAGAAACCCAAGTGTGTTCAAGCTCCCCATGTCATCACAACACTAAGTGGGAGATGAGAACCTACTGACATAAAGAAAGTGGTAACAGCCTCTGGGTGAGGCTTAAGGTTTCTCCCAAGATGGAACCACGTACACTCTCATACCTGCTCCCTATTTCCCAGCTATGTTAAATACAGTTAAGGAGTTATTGTTTTTGGAAACGTAAGGGACTATCTAAGGGAAAAAAGGAACAGTGTATGCAGGGCATTAACTATGGCACCAGCACAGGTTGTACAAGGGGGTAAGCAGTGCTGTATATGACAGGAATCAAGCATACTTCATTTACAAGAAAGGATACACAGTAGCAAAAAGTTTTCAAGTGCAGGACACTGCTGGCTTTTACAATGAAAGGCATAAAGGCTCATCAGATTTGATACAATAGGCAAAAAAAAAAAAAGGCGCTGTACTTTTTTAAGCAGAATTACAACACTTCTACAGCTGCAGGCAATACGTAATAATAAATTCTATCTAAATGAAAATGACCAATAACAATAATGATGTTATTTTTCACAGATAAAATGTAGTGGGGAGAAACAAAAGCTAAATATAAAATTTTAAAGCTTACTTACTTCATCAATAAGTTCTTACAAATACCCCCCCACACAAGATGAGGGTGAGAGATCTTCCTCAACAGTTAGCTTATGGTACAGCAACAGACATCTTCCTTCTTTCCCTCCCTCCAACTGAAACCCACCTACTTAAACCAAATTAAACAGTTATAAAATTTCAAAACTAAAATTACATATATTCAGGACATGATGTGCTACCTGAAACAGTCACAGTCGACCCTGGGTCAATAATTCCACTGTTGGGCCTCACACAATACCGGCGAGGTGCTGTAGTCTTCACTTTGAAACACACTTTTCTATCAGATGGATTTCGCAACTTAAGATTTGTAGTGACTACATCTGTAAAGGGGCCTGTAAGGTTCAAATATTAAAGAGAAAAAAAATTTAATTCACAAAAAAAATTCAAACTGAATGTACACCAAGTATGCCTTTCTCAAGGTGGTAGACGTACTCTAGCCCTATTTTCTTCTGCATTGTTTACCATATTTCACAAAATTTCTACAGCAAATATGTATTAGTTCTGGCAAAGAAAGGCTTTTCAAAGTTTCAAACTATGAAATACATCTACAATTGCATTCTTACAGTATGTTCTTACCACATTACTGAAAATGTCAGTTTTCCAGTGGTCTGCAAGTCTCTATGCTGAAGACTCCACACCTTTTAAAGAGTTCCTGCTTCATCTTAATCAGGTTTAATCCATTCATTCACTCACATATTTGTTAAGTGTTTATTACATGTATTGTGTAATATACACTAGAGACGAAGTTTTTAAGTGCTGGCTCTGTACCCAAATAACATAAAATTACAAAACAAAGAACCCAAAAGGCTGATAATCTATTCCTGCCTATTAAACCAGCAGAACCTCATTTTTCAAAAAGTAGGAATGAAGGGGTTAGGGAGGGCTGGGGAGATTAATACTTTGCTTTTGGTTAAAGGAAAGCCTAAAGTTAGATTATGCGGATTAAGTTAAACAACAAAATGAGTGTTAACTTTAACTACTCATGGTAGTGGTTACAATGCCTGAAGTCAGGTGTAGGTTTAAATTTTTAGATATGTATGCGTCAGTAGATTTAGGAAGTACATGTTTTTTGTTGCATGGATGAATTACACATAATGCTAAAGGCAAGCGTTTCAGCGTACCATCATCACGATGGTGTATACTGTACCAGACAGGTGGACTTCTAGCCCTCATTTCCCTCCCTCTTTCCGCCCTTCTTAGTTTTCAATGTCTATTACGGCATTTTATGATCATGTATCTCTTGTAAGTAAGAATGTGTGTCCGTTTCTCCACTCTTGAGGTATTTCACTTAGGATAAGTCTCCAGTTCCATGCAAACTGCTACAGAAGACATTATTTCATGCCTTTTTGTGGTTTAGTTGTGTGTGTGTGTGTGTGTGTGTGTGTGTCTCACCAAATTTTCTTTATCCACTCATCAACTGATGGGCACTTAGGTTGACTCCCTATTTTGCAACTGTGACTTGTGCTGTGACAGATCCTCAGGTGCAGGTGTCTTTCCTGTTGGGTGGACACTCACCAGTGAGATTGGGGGATCAAAACGCTGGGTCTACTTTTGGCTCTTTTAAGAATCTCCATACTGTTTTCCACTGAGGTTATACTAGATTACACTCCCACCGACAGGCGCAAGCATTCCTTTCTACCACCTCGGTACCACCACCGTTCCTTGTTTTTTGATTTTTTAACTATGGCCACTTCTGACAGCAGTAAGGTGGTAGCCCATTCTGGTTTTAACTGATGTTGAGAATATTTTCATGTTTGTTGGCCATTTGCCTGTATCTTCTTTAGAAAATAAAACTGTCTTTCACCCACTTGTTGATAGGTTTGTTTTTTTCTTTACTTTTCTTGCTGGTTTGGGTTTTCTATTGATAGTGAATCTTAGTTCTTTGTTGGAAGTACAGTTCGCAAGTATTTTATCCCATTGTGTGGACTGCCTATTTCATTGTGCAAAAACATTTTAAGTTTAAGTCCCATTTACTTTTGCAGTTGCTTTTGGAGTCTTAGTCCCTAAATTCTTTGCCACGGCCAATGTACAGAGCAGTTCTTTCTATGTTATCTTCTAGAATTTTTATGATTTCAGGTATTACATTTGAATCTTTAATCCATCTTGAGTTAATTTTTACATTTAGTGAGAGAGAGAGATACAGTTTCATTTTTCTGCATGTAGCTATCCAATTTCCCAGCACCATTTATCAAATAGAGTGTCCTTGCCCCAGCGTATGTTTCTGCCTGCTTTGTTGAAAATAAACTGGTTGTAGGTGTATGGATTTATGTCTGGGTTCTCAGTTCTGTTCCATTGTCTGTGTATCTTTATACCAGTATCATGCTCTTTCGGTTACTACAGGCCTGTAGTATATACAATTGGAAGTCAGATAACGTAATGCCTTCAGATTTATTTTTTCGCTTACAACTGTTTTGGTTACTTGGACTCACTTTTGTTCCACATAAAGTTTAGGATTGTTCTTAAAAAGTGACATGGGAATTGCACTGAATCCGTGAATCACTTTGGGCAGTATGGACGTTTTAACAATGTTGGTTCTCCTAATCCATGAGCATGGGATGGTCTTCCATTTATTTGTGTCATCTGTGATTTCTTTCATCATAGATGTTGAAAAAACATAGGTGTTTCACAGTTCTCCTTGCAAAGATCTTTTACCTTCTTGGTGAAGTATAGTTCTGGGTATCTTTCTTTATAGCTGTTGGCAATGGTATTGAGTTCTTGATTTGATTCTCAGCTTTCCTGTTATTAGTATATAGAAATGTTACTGATTTGTATAATTTTGTAGTCTGAAACTTTACTGAATATATCTATCAATTCTAAGAGTCTGTTAATGGAGTCTTTAGGGTTTTCTAGATAGAAGATCATACTGTTGATAAACAAATAGTTCAACCTCCCCTTTCCAGATTTAGATGCTCTTAATTTCTTTCTCCTTCCTGAATGCTCTGGCTAGGACTTCCAATACTATTGGGAACAAAAGTAATGACAGTGGACATCCTTGTCTTATTCTGGTTCTCAGGAAGAATGCTTTCAACTTTTCCGCACTCTGTATAATGTTGACTAGGTATGTCATAGACAGTTTTTATTACGTTAAGGTATATATCCTTTCTATGCCTTATTTGCTGAGGCTTTTTATCATGAACAGGTGCTGGATTTTACTGAATGCTTTCTCTGTATCTATTGAGATGATGATATGATTTTTGCTTTTAATCTGTTTATATAGTGACTCACATTTCTGGGGTTGTATATGATTAACCACCCTTGCATCCCTGGGATGAAGCCCATTTGACCATGGGAATTATCTTTTTAATCTGTCATGTGGTTTGGTTTCCTAGTGTTTTGGCGAGGACTTTTACATCTATGTTCATAAGGGACATTGGTCTATAGTTTTTATTTCGTTGTGTCCTTTCCTAATGTTTGTATCAGGGTGTCACTGGCTTCACAGAATGAGTTAGGAAGGATTCTCTCTTAATGTTATGGAACAGTTTCAGTAGGACAGGTGCCAGTTCATAGGTCTGGTAGAATCTGGCTATGAACCCCAGCTTTTCTTTTTTTGGCCGGGGGGGGGGGGGGGGGGGGGGGTTGGTGGTTTTTAATTTTAAAAAATTTTACAAAATAATTGGGTGTGTATCAATTAACAACATAACAAAA